>MQTX01000303.1:220083-327749 GCA_009735665.1 Angiostrongylus cantonensis
TATATATATATATATGTACATACATATACACATTTTAAATATACATATAATACACACAATATATAAATTTCAGTACTTTTTAGTATTAAATCATTCCATGCAATAAACATGATTAGTCACTGCCATTCAAAATGACGTAACAATCCAATTCGCAGTCAGAATTTGGACTTCGTATACACCACGAAGGAGAAATGATGGTTTTCCAATTCGCAAAATTTGTTAATAAGAAGCGTGCCTGGGTGCACATAACCGATAGATTTTTTATGACCTGTTCATGGACACCATTTCGAAGATGAATGTGGTCGATGCAAATAAATAGAGAATAAATGACACCATGTAGGAAGCGATAAGTGTTGACATGATGAAGAGCTTCAACCGTTTTTGCCTTGAAATGGGAATTATTAGAGAGCCCCAGATGATGGAATATTGGAGTTCCAAGAGTGATCTTGAGTGACACCTTGCTGCATCTCATGTTATAACAAAAGATGAGTGTGAAATCCTATTAATAAACCTTCATTTTATGAAAAATACAATGCATGATCGACATGTTGGACAAGGTTACATCGCCAACCGAGCTCGTCAATGAAAACTTTAGTACAATATACAGACCTATAA
This sequence comes from Angiostrongylus cantonensis, assembly GCA_009735665.1. Taxonomy (NCBI): domain Eukaryota; kingdom Metazoa; phylum Nematoda; class Chromadorea; order Rhabditida; family Metastrongylidae; genus Angiostrongylus; species Angiostrongylus cantonensis. Next base: position 220,699 of record MQTX01000303.1, read on the forward strand.
AAGAGAGGTACTTTGATGAATCCACTGTGATGTTCAAAGGAGAAGTTATCTTTCACAAAATACTCCATATAAAAGCTCAACTTATTTCAAATGTGATGAACAGGTGACCAAATTAATAAAATATTAGGGCGCAGAGATATTGCACATCTCAGTAGCTGGACTTATGGCTGTCTGTAGTGGCAAAGGGAAAAAAGAAGACATTTATATACCAATAACTGATATAAAAGCCCTCTCTTGGCTTAAAACTGACTGCAACGAAGTACATACCTTGCTGGAAACTAGGGAAAACTGGAAAGACTTCTCAAAAAACTTACTTGTAGCTAAGGTGATGATAATGGAAAGCACAATGCAATCGGAGCACTACAGGTACTGATGTGTAAAAATAAAGGATCATTATTATAATGTCCACAGCTCATGAATCGAAATCTTCCTGCTCATCAACACCTTTGGTTTTTGAGCGCAACAATCACAGCAACTTCGTGGACATAAGCTACCAGCTAGTGGCTCTGGGTAGACCGTTTCTTTCACCAGATCACCCATATATATTTGATGAACGAATGAAAAATCTACTGCAAGCACGCACAAAAATTCAGTTCCACTCATGCAGAATGTACAGCCTTTTTAACAAGTGCGAGTTCAAAATAAAGAATTGTATATAGGCAGGAATCGCAAGTTTCATATAGAAAATTATGAATAAACGCAAGAATTGAAAGTAGGTTGATAAAACTGTTACCTACATTTAAGAACTGCCAACTTGCAAGTCACAATTCTTAATTCTATGCAGGACATGCAAATTCCATGTATGTTTAATCACAACTGCAAATTCCAAAACAAATAGTTTCAAGAATTTAGAGGTGACCTGCAATACAGATGTGTTCCTTGGTCCAACCCTGCGCTCAATAAAACCAAAACTGCTCTTCAGAAAAGTATCCTATTCCTCTATAATTTCGTGGTAAATGAGATATTTGAGGAGATGGCAAATTCACAGAAAAACAGGGAGCTTCCCCACACAATTCTGGTGCTATTTTTGCAAATCACTGAGGAGATGCGTTTATTCATAATTTTCTATATGAAACTTGCGATTCCTGCCTATATACAATTCTTTATTTGGAATTCGCACTTGTTAAAAAGGCTGTACATTCTTCATGAGTGGAACTGAATTTTTGTGCGTGCTTGCAGTATATATATATGCGCACACAAAGATTGAGCTCTCGGCATTGACCAATCCCTGCGGGATGCGCCATGCATCCGACTTCATTAAGCATCGTTGGAGATTATATAATGCAAATCTGGCCTTCATAATGACTTCCAATGGTATATCAATGTATGGAGCCAGTGCCGCTATACTCTCGGAGAAATCTGGTATCAATTTGCCAACCCTGGAGAGATTGAGGGTTTCATGGGCTTGGGGTGCCGGGATCGAGCTCATGTGTTTTCGAGGGCTCCTCCTATCACTGCGCTACACGTGCCCACTATATGTGCACATAAACGTGTATAATTTCGAACACAATTCTTATACTGATGCATTAAAGCTGTTAACAAGGGAAGGCTTCCTTAATTTATATTCGTGGACTTCACATAAAGAAGCACTTTTTTCTTCCAATTCGTTGCCCCACATCCATCATGCACGAAGGTGATCTGGTTTACGTTTGGCTTCGGCTGCGTCGTTAGGACTTCGTTTTCCTCTTTAAATTCGTCGTTGGATCATGACTCAGTTAGTGCTCCTTAGAACCATAGGATATCTCTATTGGGGCGTTTTCAGGTCTTCACCACGGAGCAAACTGCTCGCCTCTGAAGATTACAGAGAGCTTCCCTAAGAACTCTGGTAACATTGCTGCAAACCCATTTTCATTTAGCTCCTATGTGAACAACCAATGTCTAGCTTTTTCATTGTTAAACTTACACAAGGTTGCTTTCAAGCGCTGAAGCGTTACCCGAACAAGATTTAGTACTACCGTCGTGTTTTGTCACAAAAAAGATTGATTATTCACACAGAGCTTAAAAAAACTTCGGTTTATAAAAGTGTTATTATGCTGTGTGCAACGTCTAATACGGACTGTTGAGAGATGGGAGGCACGGAGAAAACATATTATTAACGAACAATCAGTCAATCAACGACCGTCCTGTATAACATATTGACTGAAGGTACTTCCTTTGAACGGTGTTCCACTCCAGCAGATTCGATACGATGTGACTACGAAGATCCACAACGTAAGGGTGAACAACTATGGACGTCGGCTCAAATCAACGCGGCCTTGAGGAAGACGAAGGCGGAAAAATGTTGGCCGAATAAGTCATGATATCAACCTCGTGGTGGGTTCTCAATGAGACATTGATTAATTTTGGCAGTAAATTTCCGGTCCTAAAAGAATGCGACGCTTGGCTTGATTGGCCCAAAGAGGGGTCGGAATCAATGGTCGTCCAATTTTTATATAGGATTTCTAACCACTGCGCTTTCCTCACCCTTAATGATATAATCTTGACGACAAAAGTTAAAAAAGGATTCTCGGGCTCAGGACGACTAGCATTTCATTTTTACAGTATCACTGTATTAAAACGAGTTTCTCTACGAAAAGAAAGTCAATTTGAAACGTGCTTTTTATTCTGCATATTGATTACTAAATGACAGTAAACTCAGTGCAGTCATTAAATACGGTAACCCTCGATAAAACTGAATTCCACCGTTAACGAATTTCATATGGTATTCTCTGTTTTCAAAGAGATTTCATGCTACTAACTTAGCGGGAGCTTTCACTTTGCAACACGTCTTGTAATTGTATTTTGGATTATCTTATTTAGTCTAATAGCAACCGTGGTAAATCTTCGTTTTCCTAGAACACTTGCCTCTCAACAGTTTACCGCCTCACCGTGGCTGGTAGGTGTTCTTGGGTGTCGGACTGTGATACACAGCAAGGATTCATACCATGGCAGGGACTCCCACCGTCCTGGTATCAAAGTCGCATGGTGGTAAATCTCCCTCTGATCCACAGAGGCTGCGACTGCCTGTCGTGGTGACGACCTGGGGCAGACTTTGGCTAAGCTGACTTCGGAATTCCAGGGAGCCACAATGGCTTAACAAGCAAATCTCCAAAAAGTGGAAATTATGCTGGGGCCCGCACGATCAGTGAGGACATTCAAGCACCAAATATCAAGTAAGAACACTTAAGGACTTCATATACCTATAGAGCAGACTCTACAAATCAATGAAAGAGTGTACATAGCTATCGCGAAATATCGTTATAATTTAACATTTGGAATTAAAATTTTAAAAAATTGGAAACGGAATTTGAATCATTAAAGCTTCAAATGAATCCACGGTAACCGCGAATATAAACAATACTTCTAAGAACAACGGCATATTCAACAAACACATTTGTTCCATATGCATTCAAGTCGATATGCATAATCACGAACACGTTGACAAACCTACGCCTCTGTTCTCACCCTAGCAGAAAACTGGTAGAGTCTATTTTGAATATCGCCGAATGTAACAGTTATGAAGAAATCAATTTCGAATCAAACTACATAAAAAGGAAAACCATTGGAAGAGGATGACATCATAAAATGACATCATCAAAAAATTGTGCATTCCTCGATTGGTTCTGTCGCGTAAACGTGCGAATGGATTCACGCAAAGAAACGATAACTCCTGTCATGAAATTAGTGCGTAGTAGTTACCAAAATACTACAGCGTATGGTTTTTTAAAGCTCACATAACCTGTACTGATAGTCGGTACTCACAGGTACTCTAGAAGGAAGTGAAAAATAATGAATCACATTGGCGTTACAAGCTGTCATTAATAATCTCTTCCACCACTTTTACCAATAAACATATCATATTTGAAAAGGATAGTAACATCAGCAAACGAATCCCATTCACATCAGTAAACGTCGTTGTTGGCCGAACTTGAGAAAAATAAAATGCGAAAAAGAAAACCGAGGTTGAGCAATGTGCACACAAGAAGATCACTGCAATGAGTTATTAAACGTTTTTAAGTGCAGAATGAAATGCTACGTCTTGGGTGTTTTCATATATTTTCGGACATTGGAGTGAGCAAGAAAGTGACACACTTCATCCAAGGAAAATGTTAACTTTTCCCAATTTATGCAAACCCTAGTAGTCAGGACAAAATAACTTTTTATAAGCATGTCCTTTTCACTTCCCACATTCACGCTGAACAAGGACCAACAAATCTTGTCCTTTTTTACAATCTCGTGAAAACACTGAAACCAGCGCAACCTCATGCACATTTTGATCATTTCTGTTGGTTTTAATCTTGCAATATCTCTTAACAGCCGTATTTAAAATGAACATCGACTAGAAAAGATGTTGCAATGAAACCGCTACGGTAGCCCATATATGCCATACATGAGTCGCACGTTCCCAAAATAAAAACACAAACTTTAAATAAAAATAATTCAGCTCAAGGGGAAAGTTCATCGACTGAAGTAAAACGCTTGAAATCGGCAAATCATATTCAACAAGAATCAAATCCCCTTGAAACCCATTGGAAAAATTCCAATTTTTTCGAGAACACAAAATTTTTTTCGTCATGACTCGTACTTCGAAAAGCAAAGTGACTGAACGAGCATAATTTCGTCCAGCGGGAAAGAATACTGCCTCTCCAGTGTATCGTTAGTGCTAATAGCTGCCGTTTATTGCATTAAGAATTTTGAAAAAAAAAGCCGTAAAATTTTCGAAGTTTTGGAGAGAATTAAGACTGAAAGAACCTTTTATACAAAAAATTATGTTATGCGATAAGGAAAAGCCTCTACCATATGCAACCAAGTTAATCACTCATGCATTTCAGTTAATGGAAAGCCTACAGCAGATATCAAGAAATTACTGTTGAATTTTATGTGTTAAAGATGGCACCTCATTGTTGAATTACATTATTAACGTTTACACAACTCAACTTTGTTCGAACATAAATGGACGAAAATAAGAATTTGTTTGGAAATGAGTGGATGCAAATTTTGATGAAAACGACGAAAATAGTATAGTCAAAGGATAAAAATAAAAAAGAATAAAGCCATCGACGTTAACCAATCCCTGAGGGATGTCCCACGCGTTCGACTTCATTAAGAGTCGTTGGAGGTGATTAAATGCATATCTGGCCTTTAAAATGACTCGAGGTGTCACACGAATGTATCGATCCAGTGCTGCTATTTTCACAGACAACTATGGTACGAATTTACTGACTTCAGAGGGATGGAAGGCTTGGTGTACCTTGAGCGCGGGGATCGATCTCATGTGTATTGCAGGGTGCCTCCGACCACTGCTCTACATGCGCCCCTAGTATAGTTAAGCCACTCAAAAATATAGTCAATTTACGATGACACGGAAATGCATAGTTTATATAAGCAAAGTGCTGTAGAAAGCATTTATTTCTTTCGCTAGAAACGTATACTGGAACTTTTGATACCGTTCCACACACAAAATAAAGAACATGTTGAAGTCAAACATATACCTGATCTTTCAGAAGTTGACGGAGATCAAATACATCGTGTTCCAACTCCTCAATCCTCTCTAGTCTCTCTCCGTCGACAACTAGCAATCGATTATATTGCGAGTTCAAGGCCTAGAAAAGTGTAGACCGTTCATAAAAGCAAACAAAGTGAGATACAACTTTAATTCAATACATAGGCTTTCAGCCAATTACTGTTGTCTAAAGCATAGTGCATACAGAATATTAACATATATAATGCACTCAACATTTTACTACTGTGTGAAAGAACGTCCGTCTAGGAAAAAACCGTGTAAAAGAGTGGCAAACCCGGCTCCGACATACAGGAGTTGGCGACTACCTGTGAGGTCAGAACATCCTATTAAGACCCTAAGATTCCAGAGAAAAAAACCCTGCGGGGCCAGCAGAACACTAGGATGTCTCTGGAACAATGAAAAGGGACCAGATCTTTTCACATGAAGTCAATAGAACAATTTAAAAATAGCATGCTAACGATACGCTATACCGGTCAATGGCGAGATGAAGTTCCATACGATCAACCCAAAATAAAGTAAGAATAAGAAGGCCTAAACGTCAACACCCAATGATTGACCCATGTATCGTGATTGATGGTATTCCTAAGTACCGAGCTACGATACGCAGTTGAGCGCCACTCTTCAACACAATCACCTGAACTAACAAAGGGCCTGAAATTTGCACTCGGAAACCCACTGAAAAATGATACTCCCATTATGTCGAAATCATATGATCTAACCTGATCATACACTGTCTTCATTGCTCTTCACCAATACATGCATCTGATAATAGCAAATTTGTCTCATCTATAACATGCTGGAATAAGTAGTCTTCAAAATTTTATTAAATTTGTTGTGAGAGATTTTGAAGTCAGAGTAGAAGGTTAGTGAAGGTAGATACGAAATCGGTAGATTTAGAATAAGTGACCTGACAATGAGAATGGAAACCACCTTGGGAGGATTCAGTCAAGAGTACACCTCTCTCATAGAAATTCGTCTTCCGATAGGAAATTCGCACTCCTTTTGGCTCGATTTATGGGGAGAGCAATGAAATCAGGACTAACATATCTGCTAACCAGCTCACAATTTCGTAGCCCCTACCAACTTTCTACAGCGAATCCGTCATCGTATTCAGATAAATGTTGCTGGGACCTTTGCCAATATAGTGACTAGCCATTAGATTTGCAGTACGAGTGATTTGAGCCACCCTCAATTATGACATCGAGCAGATAAAAGAAAAGCAATATTAGAACACATACGTACCACAAAGTTCATTTCAGACTACTCACACCATCTAAAAAAATGGAAAAAGTACTCCACATTCCATCTTCATGTTTTTAAAACAAAACGTTCCAAAAGACCCCATACCAATACACCAAATGGTATTCCTATTCAGAGTTGACAAAGCTAGTCATCTCAACATCTGCCTAATTTGTTCGATCACTGTGTGGTACAATCTATTTACAAAGTCTACGAAGCAAGTATTGGTCCCATTTTACATGGACTCTAATACACTCCCTTCGTAATCGCACCATGCAAACACAACACAAGCCTTCATGAGGCGACATCACCTCAGCAAAGTACTTCAAAACCGCACTGTGATGGGAATTGAAACCATATGACAGAGAAGAAAAGGATATACGTATCGGCAAGAAATACAAAACTTCCATTTTCCCTATGAAAAAACAACAACGGCAACGGAAACTTGTACCAACCTCGCATCAGCTCAATAAGACCAATTCATAAGATCATACAAATAAATAGTTATATAAGCGATTTAAGTCCAATGGAAAAAGTTTTGCAGAATTTTTTGACACACGGATAAGTGCTATACTTCGTCTTCCATAAACAATTGCAAGATAAAATATGATATGATGACAAGAGAAAATGTTATCATAAGTATAAAATGTTGTCAAAAACCTGTAACTCCTTCTTTAATTTGCGCACTTGATCCTCCAATTGGGAGCAGCGAACAGCCTCTTGTTCCAGAAAACTGATTCTCTTCAACGACATCTCATGCTGCTGAAAGCGCTTATGTGATGATTCTGTACGACACAGTGAGATATTCTCTTCACGACTTTAATACAGTCACAAAGTATCTGAGCACTAACGGCATTATACGGCACCGTCAGTGAGAAAGGAGCTAGGTGGGAAGTTGATATATCCCCAGTTGAGCTGCTTTCCGAATAACTATCTCGTTGCCGTGTTGCAACTACGCTTTCAGCAGGTTTTGATCGCTCAGTTTGTTGGCGTGTTTCAGTCAGCAACGAATTCAGAGATTCATTTTCGTCTCTCTAAAAATGTATTCTTTACATCACACTTGCATAATAAGCATTTTTAAACAGAAACTAGAAAAATAAGTATACACATGAAAGATCTAGCTAGGCACCTGATGCATACAAAAATCTGTATAATAAAGCCAATGAAAGTACAACAACCACGATTCAATGAAAACAAATCTACCAAGCGCAATGTTCAAAAGCATAAGACAGTTTAGTGAGATGGACACATGGTGTAGTGAACAGGGACTCTTCAACAAATCATTTACCCCTTCATAATAGCGATTCCTAAAACAGTGCCAGGAACCTCAAACTAACTAATTAAATTTATTGGCTTAACAACGCCAAGTAGGTCCCCGTCACATATTGTGATGCCAAAGAAATTATATCAGTATTGCATACTTGAATACTTGGACGGCCTGTCCACAATGGTTGTGCGGGCGGACCACAGCATAATCTTCGCCTTTCGGAGTTTCGCTGTTTTAGCTCTTGTTTCCCTGGATTTCCGAGGTAAGCCTAACCAAATTCTGCCCCAGGCCGTCACCACCACAGCCAGTCGCAGCTTTTGTGGATTAGAGGGAGATTTGCCACCATGCGACTAGTTCGGTATCAGGACGGTAGCGGATCCTGGTATTGGTTCATTCTTAGCTATGCTTCCTGATGGAAACGCCGGACTCCTTCTCAGTTTGGGAGAACCTGCTGGAGATGAATCCCCCACTCTACATCGTAGACCGACACCCACGAACACTTCCCAGCCACGATGAGGCGGTAAACCGTTGGGAGGCATTTGAGTTTTACTGAAGTTTCCTTAACAAACTTCTAGATACGAAATATTCTAGACCCCAGTGTTAACCCGACATCGTAGCAACATCTAACTGTTGGAAATTTTAATTTGGGATTATATCTAGTTTCTCATTGCGCGCAATGCGAGTCATACATAACTTATCCAATTTGTCGGACATCTCTAATGCATACATCAGGCACGTTTTTCATTAAAAACTGCCCTTGCTTTATTAAATCTGTACAATAACTAGTTAAACGTTAGGAGAAGCATTTAATTATATTTCTGCAGCAAAGATGTCTTAGTGCTCCCCACAGAAAGTGGATTGAAAGCAACACCAGCGAACCACGAATATCATGTATACGGCCAGTTATGATCTTCCTATACATGCCTCGAATTTGACGCATGTGGTTTCCAATGTTTTAATGTGGGTCTACAATGAGGAAGCTGAAGAAATCGAAAGATTGGAATTCTTTCAATGACACTTCAACTTACAATTTCGTCTATATTCCTTTGGAGAGCAGCACATTCATTTACCAACACCGCATTCTCCTCTTTCAAACTATCTAACGCCCTTGCATCAGCAGCTCGTGCTGCTTTGTTCTCAGAAACAATTGCCTCTTTTTCTCGTTGGAGTCTAAAAAGTGAATAATAAACCATGAAGGATTAACGGTGAGAAAAACTGTGCTTTCCAAAGAATAAAAACCTTCCGTGTTAAATCCCTCTCGAGATGATCCACTTTTTGGCTAACCACTGTCAACTCTTGACGATGATGCGCAACTAGGTAATTGTTCTAAACCACAAAATTTAAAACAAAACCTTTTTGATAAATTGTTAACTTTTGGAGGCGATGCGCAATAAAGGAACCATTTCTGCTGCAAAATTCATCCAAAATTCCTTTAATCAATCATGAATGCTATCGTCGCGCATCACAGCAAAGATATAACCGCATATGTTAGCAATGTGTCAGAGCAAACTCTCTTTTATGAGAAAAACCATCTTAAGGATATAAAAGCTCATAAAAAGGCAGATAATGTAATAGTACTCACTCATGTATTTTACGGACTTCGTAAATTTATAAACTTACAGTTTCTTTGAGTTTATCAAACTGTTCTCTCGTAGTATCCAATTCCCTCTTCATCGCGCGCATTTTTACATCCGTCTCTTCACTGGCACGTTGCTCACGATGAAGTGACTGTTTCAAACTGTTGATTTCATCAAGCAGCGGAATATTTGCTAAATGACATTCGAAACAACGAAAAAAATAGTCCGATTAAGAAGGCTGGAGCAAAAACTTGTCCCACCTTGAGAAATTGACTCAGCAACAGTATTTCTTTCATTCAACACAACATCTAGCCGCTAAAACCCAAAGCAGATAAATGAAGGTAACGGGATGGAAAAAAAACAAAAGAAGGCGAAAGAGTTAAATACGAAGAGCTAGTTATACAACACTTACAGTTTCAGTGCTGTGCAACTGTGAGTTAAGGCGTTCTATGTGAGCTCGAGCCTCCTGTAACTCAGCACTAACTGTAGCCACTGTTTCATTAGCACGTTCTCCAGCCAACCTTTCTGACCAATTTGCTGATTGCATCAACTCAGTTTCCTTCGCCAATTTCTGAAGGCGAACTTACTACAGCTCTACGCAACGAAAAATAAGACAGAGATGTGGAACCTACTTTATTGCTGTCATTAAGTTCGTTAATCTGTCGCTTAGCTTCGGCAAGTTCACGATCCAACTCAGCAAGGTGTTTATTCTGTTCCAATACATGCATTTTTGCGGCCTGAGAGACTCTATTATGGGATAAATATCTAAGAAAATTAAGAAGATGCAAACGTAAGGACCTTACTTTACCAGCATTTTCATTAAAAAGACAACAACGAACCTCTGTGCTCGCAGCGCGTATTGACTGCTCTTTCATCAGTTGCTCAGCATTTCTTTCCAACTGCTTGACCATTTCTTTATTAAACAGAGATTTTGAATACGCACATATGAACCAGTTCGATGAGCAAGTGCAAAGAAATGAAAAAATAATGTTCAACCTTTCAAAGAATAAAGTTCTTCTTTCTGCAACCCAATTGTTTCCTCGGCTCGCGTTTTCTCCTCCTTTAGACGGTTTCGCTCCGATTTAACCTTCTCTAATTCAGTGAGCTCGCTCCTCAAACGCCTAATTTCACGGGATTGTTTCCCGGAATGTTCAGAAAGACGCTTGCCTAAACGTAAACGTAAGTAAGATTTCGAGAGAAAGTAGTGGACAAAAGCAGTCATGCACACACCTTCAGCCAAAAGATCATCCAATTCAGTCTTTTTTTCATCAAGTTCTTTCTTCAACAATGCATGCCTAAATATAAACTCAACGATTAAACGATTTGAAAGTTCGAACCTTGAAAAGTTACTGTTGATTTAGGATAGTGATTCGCTGTTGAAGTTGCACATTGTTTGACTGCAGCGTATCGTTTGCAGCTTTTAGTTCATTCCTACGTTGCTCGGCATGGAGAAGTTGAGCACGAAAGGACTCAGTTGATTCACTCTTAATTGATACTGTTTTTTGAATTTCAATGAAGATATCGTCCCAACGGTTTATCGTCTCATCGTGGCAGGGAGGTGTTCCTGAGTGTCGGACTACGATTTACACTACGGAGATTCAATTCTCCAACAGGGTCTCCCAAGCTGAGGAATCCAGAACTTCCATCAGGACGCCCAGCTAAGAGTACATCAATACCAGGATCTACCTCCGCCCTGGTATTAAACTAGTCGCGTGGTGGCAAATCTTCCCCTTATCCACAAGAGCGGGCGGCGACTGCCTGTAGTGGTGATGATGACCTAGGACAGCTTTGGTCAGACTGTTCACGGAACTCCAGTGAACCACAATGGCTAAACAAGCAAATCTCCGAAGAATGGAGATTACGCTAGGGCCCACACAACCAGCGGAGATGGACCATCCAAATATCAGAGTAAGTAAGTAATGAAAATATGGTAAGAAAGAGATCACCTTGGAAGCAAAAACATGGGATAGCATGTTATCCGTTGCAGCTTTACTGCTCGCTATTGACCTAAATATTCGTGAATAAACTTGCAAATGAAGAGAAATAAGCACTGAATCTTCTGTATGTCAAAAACAAACAAAGCATACCATGCATCTACATTTCGAATCACTTCAATATCACTCGAGACAACAGTTAATGAATCATCTTGATGAGAGTTACGACGAACAATACCGGGTAAAGCTGTAAAACTACATAGTTTAAAAATCAATTTAATAAGACGTCAATCATCGCACAATTAACAGAAATGAAGGTCGACCTGACGATGGATAAGACTGTAAAGTTCCTCACGTTGCAACAGAATCTCCTCCTGAACCGTACTGTCAGACGTAGAGGGAAAATGGGAAGGATCAGATATGGTTACCGAGCGATCTTCATCAACACATACAGAATTTTTGTCGTCCTTAACGTCCACCTACAAATAATAATAAATTTATTGCATTTCGCACAATACTAACCACCGCTTGGTGATTAACACGATAAACCACTTTCTGTAAATTCAACGAACCCGCTTGTTGCCTTCACTATCGCTAGTTTTCAGTGGCGACTGTCCAGGTTCCATGCCATCCGAGGAGTTCTAGTTTTTCAAAATCACGTTTTATTAGAAAATGTCTCGCAATACTTACCGAAGATGGTGGATGATCAAACAATGTTGCTGTTTGAGGACACTCATCCCGAATAGGATTCGGTTCCGAGTCAACAACACGCTGAACATGTGAAATAAGTGTTTGCAGAAAATAATAACACCAATGGAGTCTGATTTCCCTCAAAATACCTCATGGTCAGCAGGAATAGTACCCCATGCGTTCGCCCAGCTTTCATCCTTCTCTGACGCCACTGCAGGTAGAGCAGGATTTGCCTACAACTAGGATACAGAAGAGCTTACACAACTGGGAACTGAACCTAACGTACCTCTCGATCGCTAACCTCTGGCAAAGAATTAGTGAGCAAAACATCAGTTATAGGGTCCTAAAAGATACATCCGTTATCTATATCACTCCAATGGCCACAAACCCATTTCCGCCGAAAAAGAAATGATATTTGTTCAGTGCAAAAGTTAGGAAGCAACATAACCCACATGAGCAGACGGTGGACGTGTGTCATCTTCTGGTCGAATGTCCAGTACACTGTCGATTTTCTGTTGAGCAGTTTTCAGAGCAGTCTTCGCGAATTGATTTGCCCAAGATAAGTTCATTGTCCTCAAGGCATCTGAAAAACAGCTCCATATTGGAGAATCGCGAATCCTTACTAAAAAATTGCACTTGTCAATAAAACGAGTGATAGACTATTCAAGACGTGGGTTAAGCAATAAATAAGTAAAGTCGAAAACTGATTAACCCATACCACTCTACAGATATTTTACCGATAATAAGCATTAATGCTCTTCTTAAATGTACGAAATAGGTTACAAAGAGGGAGCTACTGAATATGAGACCGGATTACAGGAAACGGACGAATAAGGAGCATCCAGATGATTCTCGGATAGATACCAAATAATATATAAAGATGTTGAGAGCCAGTTATCATATCGAGATGTAGAATTTATAAAAGATTATCTGGATTATCTGGAATCCCATCGATCACCAAGTAGCTCCATAGCAATAACGTGAACTCTATTCATCCCCATCGCGCACTCAAGCTCCCCAGTGAACCCAGCTTGGTCGAGTGAGAAAACAGTATTACATTTTGTTATAACTGCCTTTTTTTATTCTCTCCAACGAAAACGAAGCCATGAGGGCTTGCCAAGAACTATTCCAAGTTGCGGAAGTTTATTTTGGATGGGATTCCAAATAGAAATGTCCAGTTCCTCAGAGCACTATGATGGGGAATAGATCCTCGTCGGACATAGCTATTCCACACTTAAGACAATTTCAACCCGAAACCAGACTATTAAGTACTGAAGATAGCAACATAAAGGAGTAGTAATCGTGGCAAAAAGCAACAAATCAATATAAAAATATAGCACATTTCCAACAACGTTGCAAGGAGACCACGGAAAGCTCGTCCGGTCAGACCTAATATAGGACACGATTTCTACAGTAAACAAAAGTTGGCCGAATTGAAAAATAACCATCTAGAAATAATGGAATTAAAACGAGAAGCAATGCGCGATTTACTGAAAAAAGCAGCTAGTAGGCCAAATAGCTAGCAGTGCGGACGGGTTACACAGTTCCCCGGTTATCAGGCAACGGCGCGGTTTTCGAAACACCAATTATAAATCTTTTATAACTCAGGGCTTAACCACATGTGTTAACTCCGGATTGGATTTCGATTTCCGGTTAAACCATTTATAATGAGAAATTGTGGAGAGCACTATCTGTATTGTATATCTGTATTCATGTTGGTTCAGTTGTGTATTTGAAACAAAGATCGAAACTAAAGACGTGCTTTTTATGACCGGTTTCCTCAAGCTCATTTTTTCATTCTGGGAATCACCGAGACCATTTTATTGTTGCTATTTGTGAAAAGGATAAAGGGTAAAGCGTTCGACGTTAGTCATTCGCTAAGGGATACGCTGCGGCTTCACCATGCCGCTGTATTTTTGAGGAGAGGGGGGAGGCAGTACAACGGTTTGCAGACCGATGTATCAAGTCAGTTACAGTAAAAGGCACTTTTAGTCATTCTGGTGCAATGAATTTCTGTGCTTTTCAGAAGCGACTTAATTGTTAAAGGTTTTCCTCAGCAAGTGGTTAACAGTGCTTCACAGAGTAATTGATTTTGCAAGATGTTCTGTGAGTGTGCTGGGTGACGTAGGTCTACTTATTCCAGTTCTCCTTCAGTATTTGTTGTGTTGTCTCTATGACGTGTGGTGCGGTGTCTTCGAACAAAATTGGTTCTGCCTAATGAAATAATGTCGGTTGCAAACGGTGATATTCTTCGTGCACTCTTTCGATTTCTCGACAATAATTTTGTTGTCCTACTATCAACAAATGAATAAAGTGTTTGGCCTACTTATACAATGACTTTTGCTTCGTTACCGATGCATTAGTTCAGTGTTTTCATCCTCTAAGCCTTGCACCAATTCATCAGTCTCGGACGGATAGAGGTCTTCGTTTGTGCAGAGCTTTAGGTCAGTCCGATGACGACAATCTTTATCCGAAAGAACTTCTTACTATTGCGCTGTACGCCCCTCGATGTACTATTATAACCGCAATTCAAGATGTTAAAGTAAGTTATCCCGTTACCAGAGAGTCATATCAAAGTTATATCAACCTTCTGCTGATGGGCAAAGTTGTCCTCTAAGGGACTTCGTCTTTCGTGTTCTTCCCCACAGTTAATTTCCCTTCTTTTCTAGGATGGCCAGTTGTCGAGCTTTATTAACTCTCCATTGTTGTTGGTGTTGTTGGTCGATGGCTGACGTTTCGGCGATTTAGCCCTCCTCAGAGCCGTGATGTTACGAGTGGGACTATAGTAGTGTAGTTGGATGAGTGCTTTGAACTGTTAAACCAACAGTCAGAGTATATAAAATTTACACGAGAAAAACCCACCGAAAACTGGGTTTCATTCTTAAACATCCAAATAAAGCTCTCGGAAAGTGGCTATATAACAAAATAGTATCGTAAGCCAAGTAGCAAAAACATACTAGTTCACTACCTTTCACACATGAAAAAAGCACTTATCAAAAATATGTACCGTACGGCTAAAAATGTGTGCACAGACGAGGAAAGGAAGGAGTCGCAAAGCCTGGCACGAAAAATAGCCATTTCCAATGGCTACAAAGTAGAAGCCACTCGGGTTAGACAAAAGAGTAGGGTTGTTTGCCAAAATAATGTTTCAAACGTAAGTAAGATCTCTTTTAAACTACCCTTCATATCAAATGAATTAAGTTATGCCATTAAGAGATGCTTAAGGAAAAGTGGTCTTGAAAATTATATAACGATTATTGACATGCCATCCAATACCCTACACCGTTAGTTAGTACGCAACCGTCTTTATGATCGTTTGTGCAGCTCAGAAAACTGTACAATCTGTTCTAACGAGAGAGTCACACTCGTCAGTCAGTCAGTCAGTCTCACTCGTAACATCACGGGGAGAAGCCTTTCTGTTCAATATGGTGTAGACCTACATTTGACCGTAACATCCTAGCCCACCATCTATTTAAACGTTTGATCTTCATTAATACTTTACATTTTTTTCCACCGAAAAATTAAAGCATTCTAATATAAAATACGTCCAGGAAAAAGTCCCACTCGTAACATCACGGCTATGAGGAAGGCTAAATCGCCGAAACAGCCATCGACCAACACCAACAACACCAACAACAACGACAACGAAGACATATACCAACCTCGCACCAGCTAAAGAAGATCAGTTTATATGATCATAAATAAATAAAAGGATAAAGCTAAAGGATAAAGCTCTCGGCGTTGATCAATCCCTGTGGGATGCGCCATGCATTCGGCTTCATTAAGTATCGTTGGAGGTGACTGAATGCATATCTGGCCTTTACAATGACTAGCGGTGGCCTGCCGATGTATCGAGCCAGTGCTGCTATCCTCCCAGACGACTCTGGTGCCAATTTGCCGACCCCGGAGGGATGGAAGGCTTGGTGGACCATGGGCGCAGGAATCGATTCCACGTGCGTGTCGCAGTGGCGCTTCCAACCACTGCGCCACCACGCCCATAAATAAATATATGAACTATATATGCCGAGGTTTATAGAACGTCGGTCTTTTGAGTTCATGAACTGTTATGCGTCAATCTGTTTCATTTGACACCTTCAAGTGGTCGTCGTCGTCGGTGGCAACAAGCCGTCCTCAACTTCCAAAGTTCTACCGTATGATAGTTTGTGCTACCGTTATAATACGTACTGTTGATATTGTGAATCACCATAGTTTTACTTCCAGGTTTTAATTCAAGTTTAAAATTGCGGCAAATTTCTCGTAGGGAATGGGAAGCTTAATAGTAGTGGTTGGTTCTAGTTTACATGCTGCCCATCAAGACTCCTATTCCTTCTCGGACGGGAAGTGAGTGCCACATTTGTCTGAGATCTGCTCGCTTCTTTCAGTGCTCGTGGAAACACCCTAGCATATTTAGCTCCTGATACCAGGGAGAACCGACTGCGCCAGCTTCAAAGGAAGTTGATAAAAAAGGTGAAAATACTCAGCGGTCTAACCCACACGCAAAATCCAACAACCGTCGTGGGTGTCGGATGCCAGGAAAGGAATTCAGGAAGTGCTGTAATCCACAAAATCTCTGCCTTGTCGGGATATATAAAAAAACCTTGTCTTTTATTTGATTCACCTCATTATTTGAATTTTGTGGAAAGTAAAATAGAAACAGTTGCCTTAAAAAATAAATGTCCAAAGAAATCTGTCCATAGCGCCGTTTTATGTGTAGATAAAAGCACACAGCACTAAAGCACAAGAGTAGTAAAATCATAAAAACGAATAATATCAAGTGACACAAGGTACCAGTACATACATATGAATGCCTTTACCTCCACCTAATTAAAACACGATTTTCATTTTTCCGTCTACATGTGTATTCTTCGGGAATTCTCTTCGTGTAGTTCGTTTGTGATGTGATCTCCAAATGACTTTCCCATCGTGTGTGTGGTTGTTGTTGCCTCACTGTTTGGTTTATTCTTTACCTAAAATAAAAGTCAAAAACATCGGATTTCCAGTCGAATCCTGGTGAATGTTGCGGAAGACTTACTGGCTTGGGCACTCTGGTTTTCATTTTGGCATTCAAGTGATGTTCGGGATGTTCGTAATTCGACGGATTAACATAAACACTTCTTGCTCGTGTTCTCTCTTCCTCATTTTGTGAGCTAGAGATTCCATTTGCAAAACTGCCCAATCGTTTATCGCTTCTGTTTATAAGTTGCTCTAACATCACTGAAAGGTCTTTGAAATACGTAAAATGAACATCGCACTTTTTATAAAATTCGCGATGGGCATTCTTCATGGTATTTATTATGTTTTCTACAATTCTTACTCAATGGTAAAGAACTATTACCACTTTTTCTACTTGGAAGATGAATATTGTGATTTAACGGACCGTGATGGTTCGCGTTGAAGCCATATGTTTTCCACCTGTAGAAAATTCTTCGTCCCGCGGATAATTTTCCAACTAGTAACGAGATATTTGGAAAGGATTCGGGGTTGCCTAAGGGATGCGCCATGAGTTTAAACATCGTGAGGTGAGTGAATGCGTATGTGCAGTATGCATTAGGTTGCGTAATCTTGCCGGGATATCAAGATAATGTTTCTGTTTTCCAGGACTAGTTTGGTACTAATTTTACCTTACAGAAAGGATGGAGGTCTTCGTGTAGCGACTGAACCAACGAACCTGTATGTATTGCACGGACTACCCCAACGACTGCTCTACACTTCCCCCAATGGCATGAAGATCCCGGAATTTCCAAAATTCCCATGTTTTGAGAAAGGTTTTTACAGTACTTATTGATATCAGTGGTAGACATCTCTTCTATCCACATAATGTTTTAATTCTTTGTAGTTGCTCCACATAAACAAGAAAAGAACTTCTGCAGTTATTTTTACTAACATTGAAGGCCACTCTCGGTGTTACTATTGAGTTTGCCGTAATTCTGTAGTGATTTCTCCTTAATCGGTTCGTAATCGTCCCATCCATGTCCGTATGCATGTAAAGGATATGCAGCTTCACCATGTTTGTAGATATCAAGACCATTAATTTCAATTTCAGGGGCAACACGAAGTTTTCCGATCTAGAACGACAATAAATTTATACTTGAAAAAAAACATTAGGTAATTTTGGTATGAAGCTCTTATTTATGATTGTTTCTATGGGGTGGTAAGCGTACTGGTTAGAAATGCTGTGCTCTAAACCCACGAGGTGTCTGGTTCTGATCTAACCCCGTGCCAGACCGACGAAGCCTCTCAATCATCTGAACTGGAAAAGTCCCCCCGAACCACAGAGTTTCGCTACTGCCTGTGGTAGAAATCTAAGGGCGCTTTGATGAATCTATTTAATGATTCTGGGAGATTCAACATGACTTTTGCGGAATTCACAAATAATTGTTGAACCTACAGCCAAATCTACATGTATACACGGAAATCTTCGCGCAGTGTGGATGCAAAAAATAAATGGCTGAATGACTGAACGAGTAATATTACCTTTTTGAGAAATAAGAAAATAGGAATCATCCATAATAACGACCATATGATGATAGCTAGAACACATATCATCTGCCATCCCAGTTGCTGAAATGACTCAGAATAGAAATAATAATGCAAAAACAGTTCCCAGGATCGACTTTCTACTAACCTCGGCGTTGGAATGTGAATGCGTTGCTTTCTTGTTCAGCAGTCGCGAGGTTGTTATACGGCATACTTTTACTTCCATAGAAAAACACACAATACAATACAACAGTAGCTGATGTTTCGGCAGTGTCGCCTTCTTCAGGGCCGTTTTTTACATCACTTCCAATGAGGAAAGTTAGAACAGCTGTTTATAGTCGCATATAGTTGATGACCCTCTTCATTGGAAGTCATGTAAAAAGCGGCTCTGAAGAAGGCGATACTGCCGAAACGTCGGCTACTGTTGTATTGTATTGTGTGTTTTTTTATGGAAGTAAATGTATGCTCTATAACAACCTCGCTATTGCTGAACAAGAAAGCAATGTAAAAACAGTTGCAAAATATGTCAAACTGTGTAATGTTTAGCATCGGTGTAAAATCATTGTAGTGAACGTTTCAATTTTGAATAGTAGAGGGCAGATTAGTGCTCTAATCGACTCGTTCAGATGTTATGAACATTTTGATAGGTGAGCTAGTTTTTTGGCGTACCTTTTGTTACCATTTTGTAGTTACGCCGCTTTATTACGATCGTTATTTGGTTAAAGAGCGCGTGCAACGCAGTGGTTAGAGATCCAGCAAGTGGTGGTTGGTTCAATCTAGTGCTCCAGGCTTACCCAGCTTTCCATCCTTCCGGGTTCGAAAAACTGGCAGTAGACTTATCTGGAAGGATATTAGCACTCGATACTGACTCGATATATCGCTAGGCCAACACAAGTTATTTTATAGGCTAGGTATGCATTCAGGGCGCGTGTGGCGCAGTGGTTGGAGGCGCCACTGCGGCGCGCACGTGAAAATGCGCCCATGGCCCACCAAGCCTTCCATCCCTCCGGGGTCGGCAAATTGGTACCAGACTTGTCTGGGAGGATAGCAGCACTGGCTCGATACATCGGCCGGCCACCGCGAGTCATTGTAAAGGCCAGATATGCATTCAATCACCTCCAACGGTGCTTAATGAAGTCGAATGCATGGCGCATCCCTCAGGGATTGATCAACGCCGAGAGCTCTATCCTTTTTTTATCCTTTTAGGTATGCATTCATCCACTCTAACGATGCTTCATGAAGATGAATCTATAGGGCGTCCAGCAGTGATTGATAAAAACTGAAATGTTTATCCTTATTCTTCCATGATCCATGGACATTTTATGAAAGGCGGCATTGGATGTAGCGTAGCGCCGTAACCGTTTCACATCGTAGGCACAAATTTTTGCGCAAGTAATATCCAGATACATTGGTTCGTAAAATGAATATGATCTCCAAACTGCTTTTTAATAGTTTCACCAACTCGTCACCACCGGTGTTGTTGGTGTTAATCTTAAGTTTTCACTATAGGTGATGAGCGCAGACCAGAAGTAGGTCTGGATCTTGTCTAGGTCGTCAGCATTAATGCCACTTAAATCCTCTCGAGGTTCACCTCACCGTTCTTCGATTCGCTTGAAGCGGCGCTTCCCATCTTATTTCCGGAGCAGCCCATTCATTTTGAATATGTAGGTAACAATGTAAAAAGATCTAATTTCTAAAGATCTTGTCTAAGATAAGGACTCACTCTCTGCTATCCTATTGGGAACGCTCCAGCCTAACTATCTCAGGACTATAGGGTGAATTGCTCGACCAGCATTCTACGATATTTTAGATGAAATGGAAATCCTCAAGCAGCAACCACGCCACACGTGAAGTTGGAAGATCTTCGTTGACAATGGATGCGAGGAAACGAATAGAATGTGAGAAGTGGTGGGATCAGCACAGAAGACGTAAAGACGGGTCAAATAAAATTAAAAAAATCCTAAAGTTTACTTTTATGGGGTATAGGAGCTTGATATAATCAGTCTGTTCCTGCATTTTGGTTGCTTTAAACATTGTGAAAATTATCTTATCCGCTGAGAATATTACGAGTACTAGATTTTTTTGAAAACCATGCATTTAATAGAATTTTGCAGGCAGGTAACGATCTCACCGCGAATGCCTGACGGCAGAATAGTGGACCGTTGTTGTTCGCAATAGCATTGGCAATCGCGTAAGCTATGCCTTTGCGGGTGATGATACAAGCTGACAGCATACCCCATAGGCCACCACCACCATGTACAGCGAACGCATCCAGTGGGTCGTCCACTTTCATCCTAGGTTATCATGTTTAGAGCAAAATGTTCAGTTTCTATTTCTATTTTCGCATTTCAGCGGTAGATGAAAATGAAGGGTCTTAAACTGCGAAAACTGAAATATTTTTATCTTTAGCTTTTATTTACTGGTTATTCTTTTTTCATGGCAATGGTTGGGCATGATGTGAAATGCAGCCATAATGGTGCTGAAATATAAGCAAGACTCAGAACCTCAGTTACGCTTCGAACCGGCAATTACCCTTCCCGGATTTTCACGTATTATTCACTGCACCAACCCATTCTCTTGCTTTGCTTTTCTCTCACGCATTTTTTTAAAACCTAACTGTGGTAATAATAGTGCTCACCCGTCAACAGGAATTATCTCAGGAGCACAAATCGGGATATTACCTGTTTAAGCTGAAGCTGCTTGAGGTTATAGTGTTTAACATATTCGTTAGACAACTCATTAGATTAAAATATTATTCCACCAGCAAAGTCGTTAAGGTTGTGAAAGGTTAGCTTGCTACAGAATTAGGTTTCGAATCCTGAATATAGTCACGATATGGGTGTGTCTGCAAGTCTGCACAGACAATGACTAGCTTTCCTCTTTTTTCAAGGATATTTTTGAAAAATGAAAACGTGGACGCGAAATTAACAAGAAGCAGCACGATTCAAGACAACAAAATATAAACTTTTTCCTTAAAATTTAAACCCGAATCATTTTTAAACTCGTAAACTTACTTTATTAGCAAGTTACTAAGACCAAGATAAACGAGTCCTGCGCCTATTCCTGTAAACGATGATGCCCATGGCTCCATATTATTGCAGCCGGCGCAAGACGACACCATCCCTAAATTTCTCTAATGCCCTTAAGATTAGTTTTACTTGAAAGTGATCATTCTTCCCACAGACCTCGCTCAATGAGGGCTCCACAACCAGTTTGTTAGTTGCGAGGCTAGTGACGCGTCCACACGTGGAGGATTATGTGTTGAACGCGAACAAATAACGACATTGTGCTTCCTTGAGACGCAACTGCGTCCAGAGAGGAAGACTCTCTTTCTGGTTCGCCGATGTGATGCATTGGTTTCTCATTTGTTGAGACTGTATTTTATACGTGATTTCGGCCAAAACCTTTCGATCAGATAACTGGGAAAGACATGGGATGTGATTAGGAATCTAGGAATTTACTCCAATAATCAAGTTCCACGTACACTCTGGGTACTGGCGAGCTAGCTCGTGACTGTACCAAGCTCCCACAATGACAGCTCGGCAAGCAATGCTTTGATATCAAAAGTTAAATAGAGTGAACTATGGGCCTCATTCCGCTGGCTACAAACTTACTTGATACTTGATACTTGAACGGCCCGTCCTCAATAGCTGTGCGGGCCCCATCAAAATCACCATTTTTCGGAGATTTGCTGGTTAGGCCATTGTGGTTTTCTTGAATCCATAGGTCAGCCTGGCCAAAGTCTGTCCAGGTCGTCACCACGACAGGCACTAGCAGCCATTGTGGATCAGAGGGAGATTCGCTACCATGCGACTTTGAAACCAGGACGGTGGCGGATTCTGAAATAGGGTTCGGTTTATTCTTAGCTAGGCTTCCTGATGGAAACGCCGGACTCCTTCTCAGCTTGGGAGACCCTGCCGGAGAGACGAATCCACCCGCTGTACATCGCTGCCCGACACCCAGGAACACTTTCCAGCCACGATGAGGCCATGAACCGTTAAAAGGGTTGGCCACAAGAGGGCCTCGAAACAACAACACTGGGTAGCAACACGAGTTTTGCCATAAACGTGGATTCCATTGCACAACAATTTATTCTTTCTTTGAACATCTTATCACAGTTGGCCAACATTCTTTCTGTCTAACTAGTACTTAATGAGGAACGATATCAGCAACGAAACCAAGTTAATATCACTATGGAATTGTGGAATTCTGGTAGTAAAATTTGTATACGGCCTACGAAAGATCTTTATATACTGAGTCGAACATCCTGAGTTTGCAAAACTATTACTTATTCTATATCGACTGAGTCTTAGGCTTTTATGTGTACGGAATTGAGATAGAAAGGTCTCTTGTTCTCCTGTGATAACTCAGTGAATTTCATCATTCAGATGCAACTGTGCGTCCGTTGTAAGTACAGCGAATTACCTAAGTTCATTCTAAATCTAGGTAGCCCAGGTTGCTCATATGATTTTTGTGGTTTGTCCGTATTCGTCGCTCTGCCATGGCGCTGGAAATACTCATTACTAGCTTTCCATTCTGTTCTGGAATAGATGCGTGGGCAGGACTCCCATTCATCTACTAGACACTTCCTACTTATTTGATTGCAAGGTTTTGACCGAACTGGCTCGTAGAATAGAATCCTCATAAGCATGAACCCAGCCACGCACGCATCCATGAACATGTCTACTTAAGCACGGAAACTACATGTCAAGTCGCAGCAGAAAAAAAAGTCTATCCGTGGATGCACGTGCGTCTCTGGGAACCACAATATCGTTTCTGATTTGCGTTCAACCTTTATCCCTACCTGGGGATGCGAATCATACCCTAGTACCTGACCAACAGAGGAGCTATCAACGAGAGAGATCTGTGGAGCATTTTCTCCTTCACTTTGCATGATCCGAAATATACAGATATTTTGCGTGGGTCTTTGCAGCTTTTGCATTCGTTTAGTTTCCTCAAATTTATCATCCACGAGGGTGATAGGATCTGCATGTGGATTCGGCTACTGCTTAAGAATTTCCATCTCATTTACGAATGGTGTTGAACGTTAGCCGAGACAATTCTCTGTGAAATCTTGGATTAGAAGTGCTACAGCATTCATAGTTGTTTACCACAGGCAGTCATCAGAATTTCCATTTTGAAGTGATCTACTCCCAAAGAAGTCTTGTATGAATTTTCCGGCTTGGATTAATGGAAGATTTGGTTGTCACGGTGAATTATGAGGCGATCGGTTTTGACAGCCTTTGAAGAATGCGTCATACATCCGGCTTCATTAAGCATTCTAGAAGTAATCTAATGCATATCTGGCTTCTATAACGACTTGCGATGGCCTACCGATGTACCGACTCAGTGTTTCCCTTCATTCAGACAAGTTTGTTACTAGTTTACTGACCCCGGAGGGATGGAAGGCTTGGTGAGCCATAGGCGCGGGGATCGATCCCATATGTGTGCCGCAGGGCGCCTCCAACCACTGCGCCACACGCGCCCCGTCTGCTTATATGGAAGGTTAATTGAGACTGTCCTCCCAGTGGTTTGATGCGAGGCTTATACAACGACTTGCGTTGACCTACCGATGTACTGAGTCAGTGTTCCTATCCATCCATACAGGTCTGGCACCAATTTACCGACATCGAATGGATGGAGCTCGGTAACCCCTTAGCGCAAATGAAACCAGCAGTCGATGTGTGTATTGCACTGCAACTCTAAGCACTGTACTACGGGAGCTGCCGCCACCAATAATTAAGATCAGATTAATTGCTACTGTGCAAACTTCTATTGTTTGTTTTTTACTTTGGAAATATTTTAGTGTTTTTTTCTTTTTTCGGCCTGTAAAAAGGCGACAAACCTGTTAGACATGCATTGATTGTTAACAGCAATGTCCACTTTCCTTTTGTCAGGTAATGAATGATGAGAAAAGTCAATGCGGCAAATGCTCCACACAGGATCGTATTCACCATAGCGAGCGCGACGATTTCACCTTCGCCCGGTTGCACGATATCAGCCGTCGATCCTTCAGAGAAAAGTGAGAGTTAAAAGGATTCAGCAATAACTTTGAAAGGTAATGCCAAAACGTTATAAAGTACTACCCAAAGACCACAATATTAGCTAAATGAAGATATGATTAAAATTTATTGAGGAAAAAATAATCAATAGTTGATCGATCCGCTAAAAACTAGCACTGCCATATCGATTTCTAATGAAAAGTGATCGCTATGGTTTTTACATCGTTTTATTACCTCCATTAAAGGCGAGGAATCCAAACATTAGAATGAAACCTCCAAGAGCGACGAACTGAAATATACAGGTTTCTGCAACGCAATGTTCTTCGTTTAGCTTTTTTTTTGTCTGATTTATGATTTTACTATCATTAAAACTTGTAATTCCACTACAATGTATGGAACGATTTCTTTGTAAGGTGGAAGTGTGGTGGTTTATATTTCACTTAGTTTGAATTGCAAATGCCCCTAATTGTTAGGGTAAGGGTCGCCCATCAGTGTCGAAATACGGTTACAGCGCTGACGGTTCACTCGCTGCCAGCTTCGTCATGCCACGTGGAAAGAATTTCCATCCTTCCATCGGAAAACCCAGGTATGAGCAAATCTATGCCACGTCGGAGCCCGACAAACTAAATCTAACTAAAAATGGTAAATCCCAAAAGAACAAAAAAATGGGATGCTCTTCGTTCCACATTTTCAAACGAACATTGCTTAGAGTTCCCAGACCATAGAAGCAAATAGAGATGCCCGTTAGAGTTTATTGATGATTATACAAGCTTCCAAAATACTAGAATACTTGAGGATTTGAGTGGATTACGCAATTAAGCAAGAAACGTTAATCTGTGGCTCTGAGAGGACAGTTTTACTGGAATATAACTTTTATTTTTAGTTTAAAAATTTGAACATGGAAAAATATTGAGGCATTAAATACTTTAGGATTGTTTGAACAGAAAAGTGGTAGTATTAGCATTGCAGCAATATTCGTGTGCATAGTCGTGACGAAACCTGACTTGTTACAATCGTTTCACAGCCTTAGTTCTGTGTCGCTACGAGAAAACACGAACAAAGTCAAAATGATTGGTACACCTAAAAGGTTTAGAATTCTATAATAATAGTAACATGTCTATATTTATGTATTCTAACAAATATGTGTAGGGGATCCATTGCTTTTCGTTCAATTAGTGGAGCTTGCTATGAGTTGGGATATGTGTGTTTAAAGCTGAAAGAAGATATCTTTTGCATGAGCGCGGATGCATTGAAAGCAATGCATAGCTAGCACTGCAACTTACTAAACAGTGTTTTGATGCCAAAGCCACTGTGGTACTCTTGAAAGTGTGAGAGGATTAAGGACAAAGTGATTGATGCTGGTCCACCTGTTACGGATGCGCAGCGTATTTGACTCCCGTCGCAGGATAATAAAGTTGATTGAATGCATATCCTGGTCATAGAGTAGTTCTCCGTGGTCTACTGGTCTACTAAATCAGTGTTTTCATCCTCATAGACATGCTTGTTATCAATCTGACGAAACCGGAGGGTTAGAGGGCTTGAATATCCCAGGACGCTAGTTCGAACCACAACCACGTGCATAACAGTTTAAATTTCAATATACGAGAAAAACGTCGATCATTGTGGCAGTTATTGCTTCCTCTATTACGCCGATTTTAAATTATTTTGTGTGTGTAATTAGAGCACTGTTGTTGTCATTGTTTGAAATATCTTTCGTGAAATACCTTCAATTCTTTGTCTCACCTAAAAACCACACTGAAATCTTTTTCTTGAGGAGAAACGTTTCCAAAAAAATGATAAGGAACAGATGGGAAGAGCTTCTGTTGTTTTGCTGTTATGTCAATATAGGTCATTTTTATGGTTTAGTGTTCACATGGCAAGAACGAAGTAACATTTGCTCTGTACCTCATAAAGCTTGTACGGACTAAAATATTAGTCGAGATTATTAATTCTTTATAATAGAAATAGCAGTGATTACATTAGCATTAGAAACTGTTTACACCAACCGATATGCTTCTTTATCTACCTGGAATGAACTGAGCAATATTATTGATTCGTTTTCAAAAGTCCCTGAAGGAGTTAATGTACAGCACAGTAAAAAATCCCATTTAACACTCAAAACCTTCATATTACTTCCACACTGTTGCATACTTCTAATCAGTAGCATTTTTTTTGGGCTTTCGATCTCTAATGAGTCGTTTAAATGCCTGTCGTTTCTTCTCTGTTATCAAAAACCACTGCATATGCAGTAATACAACAGGAAGGCGGTTTTTCTCCTGGAAAAGAAACTAATTTGAAATAAACTAGATATGCATCTATGATCCAATCATTAGTTCTGTTATCATTAATGGGCCGTCAATAAATTCAATAACTTTTAGTTATCAATATTTCACATTTAATGTTACACACAATTGTCATTATTCCATCAATATCACATACCGGCACACTATGTCCTTTGATTTGAAGTGAATCTTCCTCACCGTCTTTGGAAAATCTACCAATCCTTGGACCGATAATGTATGCAGCGGCGAGAGAGATAATTCCTCCACACAAATGAACGATACCAGCTCCAGCGAAATCCTAAACAGCATCTATTCCTTGTATGATACTTGATTCTTACGTAAATTATCCACCATCCCAAAGAAACGTCCCCGGTTCTAGCACATTTTCAAATGAGCTGGTAGCAAGAACAATAAAAAAAACTCCTCATAAATTTTTCCAAAGTCGCCAACACAAGCAGTTGCCGGGCCTTGTGGATTCGAAGAAAGTTTGCCACCTTGCCACTAAGTTCCTCCCAAACGAACAGCGATCCCTAGCACTGCTTCACTTGAACTTAAGCTTTCGAATGAAAGTGCAGAACCCTTTTCTAACTTAGCAGTCTTTGCTTGGAGATGAATCCCTTAGGCACATTTCATTTCGACATCTAAGGACACTTCCATGTACAGTGAGGTGCCAAATCAAAGGGGGCATTCGTTCACTGTGCCCACAGCTGTTATTGCTGTTCTGCTCTACTTTTATAGAAAAACTAGTTTTAAATTAACTTTACTTTAAAATGGGTTTAAGTACTTTTAAATAGCATTGTTCTTCATAGCAACCTCTTAATAATTTTAAAGATTTCGATTGCCTGCGGCCCATAAGAAAAGTGAAAGCGCCCTATTGTGGTTAACCCGCTCAGTATAAGGGCAGTATATGGGGTGAAGCAAAACAACGGTGCCTTTTTCATCATGAAATTTACAAATGAATTTTCTATAAATTGTTAAAAGCTTATATCGCTGTTATAAACCATTCTAAAGACCATTTCTTGTTGGACAATTTGCGACATAACACTTCTTCTAGAACTTAGCTCGGATCGACTTTAGATCGGTTTGAATGATATTTTCACAGCACAAAAATCACATCGCTTTGCTTAACATGTGCAAACATTGAAACAAAGCAATGAGAGTTACTCGAAAAGTCATTTTCGATGTATGGGTGAGAAAGCTGCTTCCAGATATCTAATTCAAGGATGGAACGTCAGATTTCCTACCGAAGACATCAACTTCCATGAAGATGAAGGTGATCGACGACTATCAGCAGTTAGTGATTGCCATTTGGAGTCGAAAATCTAAGGTATTCTAAAGAACTACTCGAGTCGTCGTGGAAAAATCCAAAATTAATTCAGCAGCTTTCCTCTATCTCAAAAACATTGGAGGGGTGAAAAGTCCCATAAACGCATGCCGCATGAATTGCATGAAGAGGAGTGAGTTATTAACTGCCTTTTTTTCGCTTTTTTACACGCAAGAAAAGTCATCTACAATCTCCCTAGCATTGTGACGTGCATCGAGAAATGAATTCTAATGATAGCGGACGAAGCATGATGCTGTAATTCGATCTATATGATTCTCTAAAGCATTATCCAAGGTTTAATTTGCATTAGAAGATAGTTAAGCAGATTTTTTCACTCTCTGTAGACACAATCACCTCATAAACCTTGAAACTTGACAAAACGATCAGTGAGGAAAAGTATTATCACTGTACTAATGAATTCGTCCAGACATCACTCACATAGAAGTGCATTCCTGCCCGACAACACTCTGTCAAAGATCGAACAATTAACGGCGCAAAAGTTGAAAGAGTTGGCCTACGAAGCTCTACCTCATCAACCTTTCCTAACAGATGTATTTCGGCCGACTACCGTTTTGTGCAGACACCTCGACTACTTTTAAGGCAAAATCTTTCAAGCCTTCCAAACCTCTGATTGAAATACCCCCAAGGAATTTATCGCTTCTGGGCTGGAAAATTTTATGTTTCCGGAGTAATTGAACTTGTATTGCCTTTGGTGAAATTGTGCAGATTCCAATGGTTTTTACTTATATTGATATTGACTTATGCTTATACTTATATTGATTGGCCGCGCTTGGAACTTGTTATAATAGCACAAAATTCACAATTTCCAACTACAGTTCTTTTTGATCAAATTCTCTTTAAGTAGTCTGATATAATGAGCATCTAGGAACACCATATCATGGTTAGTTATTGAAATTTTTACACACTTCAATTTTTTTCGTTTTTTAATACTTAACCTTTTAAACGGAATTTTTATAGTTAATTACACTGATTTACTCTATTGTGCATGGGCGCGTGTGGCGCAGTGGTTGGAGGCGCCACCGCGGCGCGCACGTGAAATGCGCCCATGGCCCACCAAGTCGTCCATCCCTATGAATTCAGCTTTTACACAAAATAGTGGGAAGCTTGCCATGTATGTAGTATGGATACCAGTCGTTTGAATACCGCGATACATCCATCCTTCTTTATGCCATCCCCAGTGCGTCAGTATAGGATACACGACGGCTGTAATAGAATAAATTACTTTGACACTTCCCAGCTTATGGACAGGGTGTTTGAAGAAGCTATACAATGTTTTGCTTTTTATTGTCTGCCTACTACAGTTTTTACAGCAGGGTGTTAAGCGAAATACAACCACTACGTTTGCTGAGATATTTGCAAAACTCCAAACTCAAAACTCAAAACGTTTTGCAAATAACTCAGCTTTACAATATTTATTTTTATTCCGAAAACCCACTTGATATTAGCGTGCTGTACACGATGTAGTTTGCGAATTCACATCGTTCTGCTACTGCTCCAGAAACGATAGTAGCCGATGTTGCAGCGAATGCATATTGATAGAAGAACCTATTTCGGTGTTTCCTTCACATATTTAAAAGCAATCTTCGATAATAATCTTAATTGGTGAATATTAGAATGTTCTCGCTTACATTGGATAGTTTTTTAAGCCATTTAGGAAGAATTGTGAATGACCAATGAACAATCCGACCACTTTGTTGCTTGAGTCACCAAAGGCAAAAGCCCATCCCAAAGACCAGTAACCAATAACCGAAATACCTGTATCGGGATTTAATAGTTATAGTTAACAACTTTTAAAGTCAGATAATTATTGAATTCCAACGTCACACTGTTGAAGAGAACTGGTAGGCTTCGGCTGAACTGAACCGCGATTCGGCTCGCTTTTTACTAAGTTTGACTCGTTTTGTAATACTTACATGAATCGAGTAGGTTTTTGATGAGAATATTCGTGGTGTTTTTACTACGAACGGCTCCAGCTTCTAAGAAAGCGAATCCGCACTGCATAACTGAAAATCGGAGCCATCAAAGAGCTGTCTATTTCTGCGTGTTTGTTTGAAAGTGAAAAAAATAATATTACTTACAGAAAATTACTAACGCCATTGAACAAAGGAAAAATGCATTATCGTTATCCGCGAAATCCTGTCTAATTTGTTCGATTTCTCTTCTAAGTTCAATGATCTCGGCTGTATAGTTCTCGCCGGAAGACATCTTGTGAATAAGGTGTAGATGAAGCAGTAGAACGTCTACAAGGGCTGCTTATCATAATTTCTTCTGGCATCTTCTGTTGCGACTGCGTCCAATCATGAAGGTAGCTCAACACTCAGAACAAGCTTTTGGATTAGGAACAATTGAAAACATTCGTAATGAGGAGTATGTACATAAAGTATAAAGCGTTTAGTGTTGATGAGCTGTTGCGGGATAACCATGAATTCGCCTCCATTCGTAGAATTATTAGGAAGAATGAATGCATAGCTGGTCTGTACAATATCTTTTGGTGGCTTATCTATATATAAAATCAGTAAGGAAGGCATTGCAAAAGCCTCGATTGATGTGGTGAATAGCGCATGGGCTGTCATATTTCTTATCGTTGTGGTTCATATCGTACCTTGCCAGGAGAAAAGAAATATGCACTAAATAAAAGTTCACGCATTACCATATCAGTTTTCTTATTTTAACGTTCTCAGCCAACTCTGCCACCAATTTTTCGACCCCTGAGAGACAGATGGAGGGCCTGGTTCGGCCATGGGACGGGACTGATCGAGCGACCATGTGCGGTCATTGCACTAGGGTGCTACATGTGCAAAAAGAAGGTGCCTAAAGAAGAATGATTCACATATGAACAGAAGTGAAGGAAAAAGCAGACTACGATAGAATTTGTCGAATATCCGCTATATATCGATTTTGGTGTAGTCTTATCAATAGGGAGATGCTTAAAAAATCACTGAAAACTTTCATTGACAAAGTGACAGCTGAACATTTTTCTCTCAAGTTTTTGGCATTTCAATTTTACACCAAGTCGGCATAAACTTGTCCACCAGGTTCACTCAAATTACTGATGACTAAGATATTATTTCGGATAAATGCATATGCAAATACAAATGTATATAGATGAGTATAACAATACAAAACATGTGCAACTCATATTTGACTCATTTAGCTATCACTTGGATGAATCAGGGAAAGAGGAAGATAGATATCATTGGAACAACTACTAGAGATCATGATTTAGTCTGATTGTTCAGTTTGCAATCGGAATAATGGAGTTTGATTTACAAGTGTAGTGAACATGCTCAGAAATTACTGATGAGAGTGTTTCAAGCCACTGATATGTCGTGCTACTGCCACGTTTGCAATTCTGTGCGTCAAATCGTTGAAAAATCAAACACTCGCAGAGTTATTTATCTTTTATCGCAAAACATTCACAGCTATGCGCTATCAAATCAGCCCTATCTTAACTGATAAGGCGTCGATCAGCAGAAATGTCACCTTTGTCTAATCTGACGTCTCATTTTCTTCGCTCACACTACACAGTAGTAATTATAGTTCGTTATCACATGTTTCCATACTGATCGCTATTTAAAAAATTCAATCGTCCACCATAAATCGCTTTCCGACGCGATTGTTGGCAAATTTGCAAATGGACTGGAGTACTTAGAGAGTTAAGTGCATCAACTTCCATTAATAACCTCATCGTATTACTTCAAATGTCCGTCCACACGACTTCCGTCAAGATATTATTTTTTACCAAAGGTTTTAAAGTAGATTTTATAAGGATTACCAATACAGCTTAAAATTGCTAATTTTTTTTAAACGACGGTGCGACAACAAATCTCATAGTGGCAACGCGGTTGGGAAATGGTCGCATCCTGTGGAGCGAAATTGTGTTTTAATACAGCCGTTTTTATAGTTTTACATCCCAGAGACTTGACGAGAAGATAAAAAACCAGTAGCTAGAGATTTGCGAAATCCGGAAAGTTAGTGTTTTAAGTGGCAAAATAAGAAAACATGCAACTCGTTGGCAATGGCCTTTGGATTCCAACGGTTTTTATTATAAACATATTAAAGTTGTCTGTAGGATACGGCATATTTTTTGAGCATGAAGGTCCGAATATTCTTTGGTTAACTCTCATTTTAATCAATGGATACGATCTCAATTATATGCGAAACGAGCTATATAGTGCTCAAGCCACGAGACTGAATCACTGTAGATAAAGCTACCGTTCTGCTATTTGTTTTCTATTCTTACGAGGCATGTGAATAGCGTTATAATTCCTTTCCAGAATATTTAAATGCTATTCGATTTATAAACGCAACAACTCTCATTTGAAATACCAGAAAGCCAATCAAAATGTGACAAAATGGCTACGATATTGACGAATGGTTTTTTGAACTCTGATAACGTTCGATAGAATATTTATTGTATAGAGAGACAGACGTAGAGATAGCAACGTGATTCTAACAGTGTTAGCAAGATATCTGTCATTTCTAAGACTTCTTCGATGCTCCCTTATTATTCCGGAGTTCTACAGCTGTTAAAAAAAGGAATCCTTAGATATCTGCTTCTTGAAAGTACCTCAAAGAACTGAACTATGATTTCAACTCCAGCCAACTAAACAACTTTCGTCTCCACTAAACATCTAATAAAAAATGATAAAAGAAATGAAATCACAAATGAAATTAAACCCTGCAAGTGTTCATATTCACATTTTCTCCATACGTAAAAAATAAGGACTTCAACGCTTAGTCGTCTAAGCAGCCCATGTCCTCAATATGCAGCCTGTCTTTAAGATCTAGAGAACTTCTCATAAGCTATCGTCATTTCCCTCAGATTGTTTCACACTGCCCTAATGCCTACATGGCCTATACAAACAGGTCATTATGTTCCTAACCTTTCTTTCATCCATTTTGTTCTCTTATAACTGTCGTTCACGTAGGATCGAAATAGTAGGTGGGTTCCGTTGCAACTTGAGGATCTTTCGTCTTCTCTCTTCGATGTTCCAAAGAATCAAAGGAAAGCTATAGTTGAGCGTTCTGAGAAGAACCAGAGGAAAGTCTGCCGCCTTAAGAGGATTGTTCCAGAGATTACGTTTTGTGACGGCAGCAATAATTCGGTCAACTCCTCGCAAAGGTGAACAATATTGCAAATAAAAAAATTTAGTTGTTTTCAACCATGTGTATTTTTTCATTAACCTATCATTAGGTATCGCCTCATATGGTGCATTTAACAAGAACAGGACCCTCCGAAATAGTGGTGCCCATATGGGAGCGAAAGAAAAAAAAGAGTTGTATTTATTCAAAAATTTAATGAAGAAGAAAATCAAGCGGACGATGACGTCTGCCGCAAAATTCGTCCAGAGAAATAGTCAGTGAAATCGCTGCTATTTCAGATAGCATCAGAATCATGTACTAATATGAAATGTGTTTTATGCATTTTCAAAATAATATGTCGTATCGTTGATGAAGAATGCGTACAGTGATGGTACAAACAGCGATTTCATTCAGCCATGTCTAAGAGGAAAAATAAAACAAGAAAAAACAAAACAAATGTTGGGATGCACATCAAAAAATATCAAATTTTGAGTTTGAAAGCGATTATAACTTAGTCGATTTCGCTTATTGTCTTCTCATCGCCGAATTCCTTTCCGTCGACTGATGAGAAAACGTGGAGACACTTACGAAAAACATCATTGTCGAAGCATCTCATCCTGGAAAAACATTCAAGCTCTAGGTAAAATAATCATCCATCGAAATATACAGGTGTACATAGAAAGGCTTTTCACCGGCTGCATTTTGTTACTAAATTGCTGCTATTATCAGTGAATTTGCTCTGTAAGTAGCAGACTGGGAATTCCGCTTGAAGGGAATTTTGGGAACAGAAACAAGTCGATTTTAGTCGTTGCTGACAAGGACGTTATGTGTTCGGCAGAGGTAAAATTTGTACAGCACAAGAATGATGACATGGACGAGGTCGAATTCTGGATGTCACTGTACCTACTTGTGCCTTTTTGTACTGCGCTGGATACCTCCACCTTTAGTAATGACTGATGGGATGCATGATACAAATGAAAAAAATAGAGGACAAAAGGGAAGTGTTCTCGATTAACTTATCTGCAAAAAGTGGCATTAATTCAACCTCATTAAGCATTGTAGAGCCAATTTAATGCATACTTACTCAATAGAACGCCTTGTGGGCACGTGTAACACAGTGATTATTATAGTTATCCTCCGATAGGCACGTGGTCGTTCGTCCGATCACGTGACCAGAGCTCATCAAGCCTTTCGTTCCTCCAGGATTTGCATTTTGGCACCATACTTATCTGGGAGAGTAGCAGCACTGAATTCATAGTTTGCTATGCTACTGCAATTGATTTTATAGGTCAGATATGCATTCAAACACCTCTAACGATGCTCAATGGAGTCAAATGCATGGCGCAAACCACATGGATGGATCAACACCGAAAACTTTCAGAAGCTTTAAGAAAAACCTTTAAAATGCCGATTCTCTCGATTTACTAAGACACTATTTTTATCTTCTCGGGCAAGCTGAGCAACAGTTCACCAAACCCAGCTGGGTGGAAGGCTTTATGCGCCCGTGGTGCGAGATCGAGCAAATGACATTTGCATTACAGTGTACAGCTAGCCACTGGGTTACAAACATCTGCTATGTCAATGGTAAGCACACATAAACTCCAAAAAACTGATAAATGATAGAGGATGAAGCTCTCAGCGTTGATCAATCTTTGAGAGATGCGCCACGCATTCGACTTCATTAAACAACGGTTGGAGTTGATTGAATCCATATTTGGCCTTTACAATGACTCGCAGTGGCCTACCGAAGTATCGAACCACTGCTGCTGCCCCCAGACAAGTCTGGTATCAATTTGCTGACTCCGCAGTGAAGGAAGGCTTGGTGGGTCATGGGTGCGGCGATCGATTCCAAATGTGTGTTGCAGGGCGTCTTCGAAGTTTAGAACAAATTTTATTATCATTACTAATGTGTTGAGCTTAGTCTATCTTTTCAGTGGTATTTGTTTCAGAAAACGTAGTTACTCAAATCGATTTAAAGTTCGATCTTAAAAATTTCTTTGCTAGTCATGTGTTGTTGAAGACAATGGTTTAAAAACTTTTTAATATTAGTATTTCAAATTTTCCTTCTTAACCTCATTGAGACGTATGGCAAATAGCACTAATGCAGAATACCACATGAAAAATTCAAAAACCGTTGAAAGGAATTCTAGCTGTTGTCTAAATTTAAATTCCATCTTCACCTAACTTAACCTGACAGCGCTTTGATATAAATTCGTCACATACTTGAACATTTGAGTGGGACTTTTCCCCGTATCGGCTCTGATGAAGACGAAGACGTCGAAACGTTAGCCGGTAATAAATATTTTTATCAACCTCGTGTAAGCTCATCAAAGAAAAAATACATTGATTATGCACACCGAGGTTCAACGAAAGTCGGTTTCGAAGTATTAATACGCTTTGTGCTAGCTGATAATAACACCGACTTCTGCACGATGTTCGCGATGACATATGTCCGGAAGAAAAACAAGTAGTTACCAACGGACCAACGGATCAGCATCGTGTATAAAAGGGCATCACTGAATGAGTGTGCCTCATTCGAGGAGACGGACCGCTGAAGAAGACCTGACTCGACACGAAGGCGAAGCCGGCACATCGAGACGAATAACAAGCATGGACCATCGACTCGGATCATCGGCTCTAATGAAGACGAAGACGTCGAAACGTCAGCCGAAAGTAAATATAGTTATCAACTTCGTGTAAGCACATCAAAGAAAAAATACATAGAGTATACATATATACATATATGCGTTTATATACATATTTCATTTCTTTTCTTGCAGGTGCTGCTCGATGAGTTCCTTAATAAACTTCTACACTACAAATTATCTACGTAATCGTTATTTTGGTATTTATTTTGTTACGTCATCTCCACGGATTTCCCACGCATGAGGGATCTCGAGCCGCTTAGTCGCTAGGCTACGTGGCGAGTCCCCACGTGACGGATAGAGGGTTAATCGCGGACCAAAAGCGACTTTTGCTTCCCTGAGAAGAGGGTGGATCCAGGGGATGGACTCCCTGTTTCTGCTGCGCCAATTTGGTACATACTTTTTGTATTTACGATGCGTGTTAATGCCTGCGCGTGTGGGTGCGTTTTCGCTTATGCGGATTGCATTCTACGAGTCAATTCAGCCAAAAGCCTGTAATAAAGTGACAAGGAAGTACATGGGAGGCGGTTAGGAGTGACTTCCAACAAATAAGCTCTATGTCCACTCTGGGAGAGCCTGGCAAGCTACCCGTGAGTGTACCCAGCGGCCATGTTCCCAGCCCAGTAGGCTATACGTAGGTTTCAAAATGCTAAACACAGTAAAAAACGGGCCTCATTACCCTAACTCCGAAAAAGCCCTCAATTTCGCAGCGTTGGGTAGGAGTACGGAGAGGCTGCTAAAATCTCAGGGCCAATGGAAGCTGCCTGGATTACAAAGAACTATGGTGACAATCTGTACCTACAATTCACGTACACTTGCATCCTAGTCCTCGACAGAAGACTTGTTAACGCAAAAAAGAAGGACAGTACGAAGTCATCGGACTGGCCGAGACGAGACGGCGCCATCCATTCAACGCCGTCTATGACACTGGAGAAGAACTGTTCCTCGGGACATGCGACAGTAGATGAGAAGGCGATGTCGGCGTTCTCGTCAACACGAGCTTGTCCATGAACATCGATTCATTCGAACAACTAACAACCCAAATCGGACGTTTACGATTAAAAAGATGTTGATTAATACCAACTTTGAAAATCTTTGTCGTTCACGCCCGACATTAAACTATGACGAAGAAGAATCCGACCGTCGCCTTTCTTGTGCATGATTCCATTTTTCGCGGAAGCCGCTAAATTCGAAAACGGAAGTCCCAGAACCACGATAAACAGTGACATATTCAATTCATTACTCGGCCGTTGGAAAGAAGCCGTTCCCGATAATTTCGACGAGGAGTGCGATCGGCTCATTCAACCCCTTCACGTTAGCGCTATGAAAACTGAGACATCGAAGGTCACCAAGAGACGTCTGTCTCCAGAAACTCTCGAGCTGATACGGCAGCGTGGAATCGCACGAGCTGCAAACAACAGGGAACCTAA
This sequence comes from Angiostrongylus cantonensis, assembly GCA_009735665.1. Taxonomy (NCBI): domain Eukaryota; kingdom Metazoa; phylum Nematoda; class Chromadorea; order Rhabditida; family Metastrongylidae; genus Angiostrongylus; species Angiostrongylus cantonensis. The sequence goes on from MQTX01000303.1 coordinate 258,175, forward strand.
CGTTCGAACTTACCAAACAGTGCATACAGGCGATAAAAGAAGATCTTAGGGAGGGAAGAGCAGCAGTAATGGTCGAAGCTGCAACGGCTGGAATAAGCATTCGCAAAGCACACCGAAGCTTCGCCAATTACAAGACCAAGATGACTGCACCCCGACGCCCAGACTGAACAGTTACAGGGTCCAGAAAGGCAACGGAGAAAAATCATTCACGAATACTACCCAGATTTCTTCGATAGCCGCGTTCATCTCCCGTCATATGAAATAAAAGAGAATGGGTATGTTGTACCACTGGTTCTCCCTTCCGAAATCCGACATGCCATTTCGTCGGTGAAAAATCGAACACCAGGTCCGGAGAGGATAAGATCAGAACATCTGAAGAACCTTCCGCCAGTCCTCGTAAACACATTGGCTCGGCACTTCACATGTTACCTGTCTGATTGCAAGGTCCCCACTCGGTGGAAGACCAGGAAGAACGTGTTATTGTTGAACACAACTATCGCCCTATCTGCTTGCTCTCTGTCGTCTACAAACTTTTCACTCGAGTCATTATAATCAGGCGTGACAGAACGTTGGACGAGCGACAGCGATGTGAGCAAGCAGGATTTCGAAAAGGATTTAGTACGGTGGAACACATTCACGCGATAACAAGACTCACTGAAGTTACACGAGAGTACAAAAGACCGCCCTGTCTCACTTTCATCGATTTATAGAAGGCGTTTGATCCAATTAAGATAGAAGCAGTCATAGAAGCCCTTGGTAGTCAAGGAGTCCTGACTCAGTACATAAAGAATTTTCGTGAACTGTACAAAAATTTCACAACCATGATTTCACCATTCTACAACGATGTTAACGTTGACGTCAAAAGAGGAGTTAGGCAAAGCGGTACTATCTCGCCAAAATTATTTACCGCCACCCTCCAGAACATCAAGCGAACCTTGGAATGGGATAATATGGAAATGGAAATCGATGGTCAGCAGTTGCATCATCCTCGCTTTGCTGATGACGTCGTCCTTAAAACACCAAAGATTAGCCAATTGGAGTGTATGCTTACCGACTTTGATAAAGCGTGCGGAAAGATTGGTCTTCGACTAAATCTCAAGAAAACGATGTTCATGAAGAACGGATTGGCTTCGTTTGCCCCATTCATGCTCAACGGAACGAATATCTCCAAATGCTCCAGTTATGTCTATCTAGGTCGGGAAATCAGTATGATGAACGACTTAGCTCCAGAGCTGAGCAGAAGGAAACGAGCGGCTTGGGGAGCCTTCAAGAGCATCGAGGATGTAGTGAAGAGAACAAAGAACCCCCGACTCCGTGCCCATCTTTTCGACTCAACGGTACTTACTGTGTTAACGTAAGCGTCAGAAACCTGGTTGCTGCATAAACAGGATGAAATATCACTAAGCGTTATTGAACGCGCAGTCCAAAGGACAATGCTAGGAGTATCCCTTTTCACACACGTAAGTGATGGGATCCGAAGTGAACGATGAAAAATCGAAGATGGCGTTCTGTACGGAAAACATTCGAAGATAAGGTGGGCTGGGCGTCTAATGGGCCGTCGTCTAAGGAGTGTGAATGGCAACTGATGGACAAGAGCTGTTGGCGAATGGATTCCTCGCGATGTCAAACGTACTTCAAATAGGCCACTGACCCGATTGTCAGAGTTCTTCACGAAGAGCCTGAAAGAAAGATATGATGCTCGACGAGTCTCTAGAGCGAGCAGAGCCCACTAAGCTACTCTTGCACGCAAAGGGGAAAAATGTAACATTTACTGGCGCCGACTCGAGTCAGTCGACGATCAACGGGACTACTGGTGATACAGGTGATGTTAACGGAGTCAGCAACAAGTATCACGGCCGGTATTGAGGGTGATTTTTTTTACCATAAACATCCAATTTTGCTTGTTAGTTATTTAAAGAAATAGTTATTCATTCACCATCTTGTATTGCTGTGAACACAACAGCTTATCAGAAGTTTTTTTTCGACTTTACAGAAATAAGGTCGTTAGTTTTAACTGCTTTTACAACAAAGAAGCCATTGATTGAAAATTCTTTGCGTCGACCTGCCCCTAGGGCTCAATCACGCCAGTTGGTCCAACCTGTATACTTGTTATACGAAGATGGTCACTAAATAACAAGAAACTAACAGTGAATCGTACACATCAAGAAAAACCACCTCAGCCGTTGCAGAGGCGCTCGGCATTAGAAGGTCCTGCAACAACTTATTGATGAACTTCGGCTATGTATATGTACAACGAAGTCAATATGGCATTAAGTTCATTTTTAAGCTTTATCACTTTTCTCTGCCATTGCTTTCTAAGGGCACGGGTGGCGCGGTTGTTGAAGGCACCATGCAATATACACGTGGAATCCATCGCCACTCCCATGGCCCATCATGCCCTCCATCTCTCCAGGGTCGGCAAATTGGTACCAGACGTGTTTGGCAGGATAGCAGCACTATCTCGATACATCGGTAGGCCACCGCGAATCATTGTAAAAGCCATATATGCATCCGATCACCTCCGAGGATAAATAATGAAGTCGAGTCCACAGTGCATCCCTCGAGGACTGATCAATGCCGAGTGCTTTATTTTTATCCTTTGCCGCTTCCTCATTAATTTCAAGTGTCTTCAAAAAAGAAGCTCTGCATCCTATTCAAGTCGTAGCGTCGGACAGGTGGTGCTGGCTCATACAACGACTTGTTGTAGTCTACAGATATATGACATCATTATTTTCGCTTTTTCAAGACAAGGCTGGCTAAAATTTCTCACTTGCGGAGCGACGGAGACTGCTTGAGCACTGGATTCGCTACAAAGAGAAAAAAGGGGTGCAAATCGTTTTTTATTTTGGAACAACTTGACTTATATATGCGTACATTTATGTACATATATATATATATATATACACAAATATATGTATTGATGTTTTTTTAGTGAAGTACGAGTCTTTGATGACACGCCAATGAAATGTAAAATTCGCCTGTAATTCTAAATGTTTTGTTTTTGTAGGATACTGCATTTGAGCAAGGGTTTACTGGAATTTGTAATCTCAGCTAGAAATTCCTCTCAAATGCAGGCCTGTACTCAATCTGGTTAAGAGTCCTCTTTGGGTGTCAATCGAAAGGACCAAAGGAAATCAGACCCATCGGCGATGGATGGGACTTTTTTGCTACATTGGTTGTATCACCAATTTTGGATGGTGCGTGACGTTTCAACTCTGAAGCGTAGCGAAGAATAAACTAATTCTAGGAGTCGTCGCGGTCCCGGAGGAAACCTTATAGCGAGGTGGCCAATCTGCTCTCGATCCTCAAAAGCCTGCGACTACCTTTAACGACGTGATAATGGAATGGTAGAGTTGCATTGGCTCTCGCAAATCCTGATATGAACGGGTCATTCAGATATCAAGTGTAATGATACGAGTCTTCTTTTGAGTTCACTGAGTCAAGTTTCTTCTTAAACTTTCGTCTTTTAGCACTATATACTGAAGGAAATTTGAGAAGCACCAAAGGAAATCAGATCGCGAGTTGCCAGTCCTATCCAACCAAGAATTGGACGCGTTGATTGAATTGTAATGGTAACACACACTTCATGGGCAACAAATAGCTAGTCCTAGATAATTATACACACAGACAGTGTACGGAGATATATCTACATACACATAAAAACTGGCACCGATATACACACCGATATACACACCGATACAGAACCGATGCATTGATACACGCATGCACACACCGATAAAGCCAGACAGACAGACAGACAGGCAGACCGACAGAGAAACAAGCAGACATACACACGCACATACACACACATAAAAGCGCACACACGCATAAACACACAGACACACACTAACATTGAATAACAATTACCATCTGCTGGATATATAAAATGAACACACCTGCATTGTGATCGCAAACTGCCTTCTTGGTGAAAAAACATCTCGTGACAAACTTCACACAATCGATCCATCAAGGTATGTAATAGTTCGTTTTGATGAACGTTGCATCCCTAAAATTATCAAAAAGTATTCATAGTCTGCTTTCACATCCAATTATCCTTCATTATATTAAATTTTTGTGTATTTTACTTCATCGAGACATGAGTGGTGCGAAAAAAAGAAGCACGTTGCAACTAACTGAATCCTGTTTCCATTCTCCTTTTCGAATTCGCACAAATTCGGATAGGTCCATGTACTGTGGAGACTAAAAGGAACGTTATTCTGAATTGCGACAATGCCCAAAAACTTGGTAATATTCCAACTAAATAAAGATTAAGTTTTCCAGTGTTTCCGTTAACATTGTTTGATTACTGACTATTAAGAAAACGATGTAGTTGTAAAATGTCTCGATGTGATTTCATAGTGTCATACCTCATGAGCTGAAATTTCTGTGACAATGGCGCGAGTCTCACAGACGAGTAAGCATAAAAATATGGCAGACACAATGAAAGAGTGAATCCAATCTGATAGCTTTTTAGCAAGGTTGCAGTTCATTGTGTCTAAAAGAGTTACACGATTGTAATCAATTAATGTTGGGTCATTTTAATATGCAGTAATCCTACATAGATGAAAACAGAAGAAAACCACACGAAAGCATTTTTATCACAATCTCCAACGGTCTCAGTAATCTAGAAAATACTCTTTTTCATTTGCTGCCTTCTACAACTTTTTATGGCAGGATATGTGAAACACAACCACAATCATGAGAAGACATTTGCAAAACTCCGGAGCGCAGCTGTTTGAGGTGGGGATCAAGACAAGAATCTAAGTGAGAGAAAGGCGAAACGAAGGCTGACCACGGTGTGGTGGTGAGCGCGTTAGTCCCCGGAAAGGGTTGTAGAGCATTCGATCCATTCCGCAGATGCCTGTGGTTCGGAGTTTTTCAAATGTCTCAGCATCACTGCGGCTATAATTCATAGGAATGCTTTCATAGGAATATAGGCTGGTTACTCAAAGGTAACTTTGACATAACAGCCAACTCTCAAAGACAATAAAATCGCGGTGACACCTTATACCAGAAATAGAACCTTGAGAATTTTTCTCGTGATAATCAGTTGGGCACGAAACCGAAAGCTTTGTGCTTCCAATAGCAATTTTTAAATATAGTTCTTCTTTACACAAACCCTCATTAATTACACAAAATTCGAATCCTAGAAACCACGAAGAGCTTCAGATTTTCGCATGGGTTCGGATGCCACATGAGCAATTTGTCTTAATCATGAATGCTGCTTAACGCTGGTAGCGCTAATTCTCTCTGAATTCCCGTCATCACTGTTATAGAGGATGGTGACCAGGCGTTAACCAGAAGAAGTTGTTGACTCTTAGATCGGGCTGAGCATTCTCCAACTAAGACAGAGAAATTTTGCGACCATGTGGGAATGAAGGCTTGGCGACGAGAATAAGCGTTTCTATGGAGGTAAAATTTACATTCGAGGTCTTGAATGATGAAAAATGTTGCTTATTTTATCTATTTCTTCAGTGAAAACTGTTCAAATGTTCAGGTTTTATAAAACTATAATGTGGTTGACCTTTCCAACTGTGATGTCATTGGAGGCATTGTTGAGGATTATGTCAGTCAAGGCACAAAATGGGCGGTAACGCCTTTTAGACGGTGACACAATAATGAAAATTGATCATAAGCAAACAACGTTGAGAGTTCGGACACGATCAGTTTCATAGGTAATAAGTGGTTGTAGAAATAAAATTATGGATGAAATAAAGTGATGGGTGTTTGGAATCTCAGACTAAACGCTTTTCTTAAGTGCCATGTTAACGTTAAAGCAATGCTAATTGGTAGAAATCAATGACATTAATCCGTCTTTGACGAATCTCATTCATACAAGGAATGCTGCGAATTAGACTTTGCTCTTCCTAGAGTTATGTGATGTCATTGAAAATAACAAAGAACTGGAAATGTCGGTAATTTTGTTTACAAATAATAACGACTTAAATAATGATGCAGTGCTTTCCGTAATAAATTCTAGCCCACTTCCTGATGACGTCATCGGACAGCAATAGCGTTTGAATGGAGGTTTGGGAAATGGCCGGCACACCCACGAAGATTTTAAGGCAGTGATTGATATTTCATTAGTGCTTATTTCTAATTAAAAAATCAAAGTCTATGGTAGACATTTCTTATACCCGTTTATTACCACTGTATTATTACACTATTATTTACATTCTCTCACTTCTGCCTATTATTAGTTAGTTTTCTTATCGACCTTGTTTTAGCAGATTGTTGACACAGTATATGTCGATTATAGAATTACCTTAAAACAGCTTCCAGCTTAATCAACGGCTGAGTAAGATCCTTTCTAGTTAGTGCTTATCTTCATATGTCTTCGACGTAAGGGCACCTGCACTGGAATTACTGTAACCTTAATACGCCATTTTTTGCTTCATTTTTTCTTATAATAATCAACAAAAATTCTAAAGTGATATATGGGTGTGACAGAAACACCGATAGTCTTTCTGTTCAATTACTTGGAAAAAATTTTAGCTCTTTCTCTATGTTTTTTCTTCTCAAACGAATATTATGGTCAGCCTTCATTGCAATGTCCATCCTGTTCAAGATGAACTGCTTTTTTCCCTTTTCTTAATAGGCTTTCAAGCTTTCATTTTGTCGACGATACGTCGAAATTGTCATGTCAACGAAGGGAAAGTAACATATCATTACTATAGAGCGCTTCAAATATTTTTGAAAACGGAAACCCATGATTGCACAAGTGCTTCTACGAGAGGTAAAAATTTTGTGTGAAGTTGAGTACAAATTCGCAATCGAGCTATGGTCAGAAGTTTTTGTTAAACTAAAAGAGCAGTTTTGCCTTGAAACGCTGACTGAGAAACAGAAAAATGTTATAGCGCTGTTTTCACACGGTTTTGATCGTAGTAGGGTTTCACTCGTTCCTTTTGCTCTATACTCCATAGTATATCACTGTTTGTAACTTCAGCATTTCAAATTATTATAAACATTAATAAGGATGATTATTGTAACTATAATCGTACTATTACAATAACCTCCTTTTCTTCTGCTCGAGTGTTTAATGATTCCGAACAACGCTATAGAGCAGCGATGGTTCGCCATCACAGGATTCCTCAAGATGAGAGGCATTCCAATATTTACATTCAAAAGCCAAGCCAAGAGTAAACAAATAAAAGATTCGATGCTATCCTGGCAACCATGCGATCACAAGCCGGAAAATGTTAACGAGTTGAGAAGAAGACTGCTATCTCGAAACTCCAGAGGGAAGACTCTTCCCGAGCACTAAATTAGTGAACAAACCGAAGATGTGGTCTGATGATTACGGTGATTCTCGAAAACTGGACATTCACAATGACCACTTCTTGTTTAAAACCTACTATTCTTTCATGCTAGTGTGTTATGTAAAATAAAACCACAATGATACTGAGATATTTGTAAAATTTGGACTCTAGTTCATATTCGAATCCGCGACTCCCCTTTCCTGGTGCTCACATGTCGTGCACGGCACCACTGAAACACTTGCCTTGCTTTTTTCTACCAGTTTTCAACCTAACGGTGCCATCAACAATACGGGCTGGACATTTAAGCACTAGATATGGAGGGTGATCAAAACACTGTTCACAAATGGCCGAAAATTTAAGAGACCTGTGAGTACTTTCATACATTTCCGCACAACGACAAAATGAAAATAGGCATCTTCATTTCAGTCTTCAGTCGCAGAAGTAAAAGAAGTCACCGGCGGATTAGTGATTTGAAAGAGAAAATACTTGCAGTAGACTATAAAGAGTAAAAGGGAAGGACCAGAAGGTGATATAGAAGGTCTTTTATTTCAAATATATCTAACCACTTTTCAAATGCGTAGTGGACGTGATGAGAGTATAAAAGATTGCAGAATTACGTGCTTTTGTTTCAAAAATTCTATTTTATTTTATTTTTTTGAAAGGAGAAAAAGCAAGTGAGGGAAAGTAATGTAATGGCTTCGGCCAGGAGGCAACATGCTTCTGCGATTCCATCAGTTCCTCATCCACAAATTGCGATGTTGTGTGAAGTAAACTAAATTCGGCCAAAATTTTGAAGGAGCTAGCGGATTAAGGTGACGTTTCGGCGGATTTCGCCTTTCACAGAGCCTGAAAATGTCAGGTTGACAGCAATCTATTTGTCCAAACACCTCCATGACCAAAAAATTGAAAACGCTAAACCAAGATTTCAATCACATTGAACACAGACTAGCTTCTTTGCATACTCACCCCTTTCTATGAGGCATCCACTAAGTATGTCTCGTGGAGACCAACCGCACAGAATTCACATAGAAGCGTAATGTGCCTCTCCTATCAGAATAACAGGCTTACATACCGCCCAATATCACACGTGATAATGAGGCATTCTTCCCTGTGGTTCATTTCTGGATTTCTGGAGCTCATCCAGAAGGCCTCGAGAGTTAAACGCGCTTGTGTTCTCGATTCCTCTGAGAGGACCTGTGTAGACGGCCCAACGGATAGGATAACATGGTTCTTAATCTTAGTATTTACCCAGTTGTTGAAACACATTCCAGCCCATCTTACGAATACCCAGACATTTCTGGATCGCCTAAGTACTGCGCAGCCCAGCAGCGCGTACGTGGAGTCCTTCGACGCTACCGCCCTGTATACAAACGTGTCGAATGACTCCTCAATGAAAGCCATATTCGAACTCCTTATACAGCGCGAAGGAGAAATAAACATATATGGCTTTAAGATAGAGTAGTCGATGACATTTTTAAAAGAATGCTTGAGCTGCTCAATCTTCGGGTGGTCCGGAAAACATTATGCTCATATAAGAGGGTTGGCAATGGGAGAGCGACTGGCACTAAGTCTTGTCATTGCTTTTATGTCTAAGATGGAAGCACCAGTGATCGATCTCGGGCCACTATACTGTAATTATATAGATGACTGTATTGTCCTTTGCTCAACACAAAAGGAAATGGACAAATGTTTCGAGTTGTTGAGTGAACAGTCAGAGTATATCAAGTTTACCCGAGAAAAACCAAAAGAGAACTGGCTGTCATTCCTGAACTTCCAAATTAACTTGTTAGAAAATGGCTAAATACGAAATGGTACCGAAAGCCAAGTAGTAAAAACAACTTGGTTCATTACCGCTTCTCTCACCCCTCTCATACGAAAAGGGCGCTTATAAGAAACATGTTTCGAACAGCAACCAACGTGTGCACTGGGAAAGAACAGAGAGAGGAATCCCGAAATTTGGCACGGCAAATATCCATCTCTAATGGCTCGGTATAGGTGTAGGGAAAACGCTAGGCCACCAAACGACAACTCTAGCGATAAAATGGTCCCGCTTATCCTGCCTTTAATTTTAAATGAAGTAAGTGCAGCTATAAAACGCTGCTGAAGAAGGGTCGGTCTAGAGAATTCGGTAACGATAATTGAAATGGCACCGAGTACTCTTAGGCGCCAGTTAGTTCGTAACTGCTCATATGACCGTCTACATGCAACGCAAAATTGCATAATTTGCCCTAATAGAAGAGATGGTGATTGCATGAGCTCGGGTAAAGTTTACTTGATCTCTTGTAAAGCTTGTGGAGACGAATACGTTGGCGAAACGGGTAGACTGCTCTGCGTCCGCATAAAAGAACACCTGGTAGGTAAACGTAAACCAAATACCCCACTAGGCAGGCATAGGACCCAGAGACATAGCGGGGAGGACTTTGAAGTATGGGTCACGATCCTCTCAGAGGAATCGAGAACACAAGCGCGTTTAACTCTCGAGGCCTTCTGGATGAGCTCCAGAAATCCAGAAATGAACCACAGCGAAGAATGCCTCATTATCACGTGTGATATTGGGCGGTATGTAAGCCTGTTATTCTGATAGGAGAGGCACATTACGCTCCTACGTGAATTCTGTGCGATTGGTCTCCACGAGACATACTTAGTGGATGCCTCATAGAAAGCGGTGAGTGTGCAAAGAAGCTAATCTGTGTTCAATGTGATTGAAATCTTGGTTTAGCGTTTTCTCTTTTTTGGTCACGGAGGTGTTTGGAAGAATAGATGGCTGTCAGCTTGACCTTTCCAGGCTCTGAAGAAAGCGAAATTCGCCAAAACATCAGCTTATTCGTGAATAAAGAATAAAGTAACACCTGGCGTTTGTTTAACAAGAATACGTAGAATTACTTCATCAATGCCGAGGTTAATAGAAAGCCGGGCGTGAAATTTAAAAGTGAAATATTATTCATGGAATGGTAGGCTAATTCCATCTTTCTACGATCATTATTAAAGGATAAGAGGATGAAGCTCTCGGCGTTGATCAATCCCTGAGGGATGCGCCATGCATTCGACTTCATTAAGAATCGTTGGAAGTTTTTGAATGCATATCTGGCCTTTACAATGACTCGCGGTGGCCTCCCGATGTATCGAGCCGGTGCTGCTATCCTCCCAGATAAGTGTGGTACCAATTGCCGACCCCGGAGGGATGGAAGGCTTGGTAGGCCATGGGCGCATTTCACGTGCGCGCCGCAGTGGCGTCTCCAACCACTGCTCCACACGCCCCCATCACGATCGTTATTATAGAAGTAAAACCAAATTTAAAAACGAAAACAAAAACTCGTGCCACTGTAGAACAGCATCATGCTGCTTTATGTTTTTTCGAGATATATATATATATATATATGTATAAACATATAAAGGATAAGGATGAAGGTCTCGGCGTTGATCAATCGCTGAGGTATGCGCCATGCATTCGACGTCATTAAGCATCGTTTGAAGGTGATTGCATGCATAATCTGGCCTTTACAATGACTCGCGGTCGCCTGCTGATATATCGAGCCAGTGCTCGCATCCTCCTAAACACGTCTGGTACCCATTTGTCGAACACGAAAGGATGGTGGGCTTGGCTAGCAATTGCGTATATATATATATATATAAATATATATATATATATATATATAGTCGTTTAAAAAATAATGTTGAATTTTAACCATTTAGCGAAATATAGTGGATAACGGTAAACTTTATTAATAGGAATTATAACGACTAATCTCTATGCTTTTTGCAAACAAGAAATAAGCTTACTTATTCCGATTGTTTAAAACTTTGGAGTTCAGTAGGCGATCAAGTCGTCAATGGAAGATTCTGCTTCGCTTTAGAGTATGAAGCATTTTTGGCAAAGAAAGTCGTCGAAAACCTCGAAGAAGTGGTGCAGGATAGGTGATAGGACCGGCGAGTATAGCTCGGTAGTGCGACGTGTGGCGTTACGTTATTATTGGATTGGTGCCGTTCTTTTGGGCAAAGTTTGGTGCAACCGTTGAAGTTCCTTTTGCATCATCGACTTTCTGGAGACATTAACCTATCCTAGTCCTTTCACGGGGATTTTGGATAGTGTAGTGGATAAAGGCAAACTGCGAACCAAACCTTCTTCTGCAGCGATTTCGGCTTTAAGAGGCACTATGAAGGTTATCGAGGTCCAACCAAGAGCCAATCGTCGCCAGTTGTCATCATTAATCCACTTATTACCGAATGTCACAGAATGTTCGAGAAACCAATAATAATGAATGCGCAGAAACTGCCATCGATGCCTCAAACGACCTTTTTTCCGATTTTCGTTCAATCCGTCCATTTGTCGAGCTATTTTGACTTTCCAATTTTCTTTAGATGTTTCAAGAAACCTGAAACACCTAGTTCTGCTGCAACTTCAAGGTCAGATATGCTCGCATTTGCTTTTTTCAAAGCCTTCAATTCCTCCTGGTCGAAGACAGCACGACGTCCACTACGTTCTTTATCTTCAAAGTTGCATTCGCCCCGATTAAATTTTCTAAACGTACGCGGTGTTGTGCACTTGTTAGCACTTCCTTGGTCGCATATATTATTAATGTTTCGAACCGTTTGCACTGGATACCTCCAAATTGGAATTTATACAAGCAGATTTATCAAAATCGTCGTCTTGTCTTGTAAAATTTTAATCTTTAAAATTTGGAAAAAAAACACAGTTTATATTGCAATTTTAATACACGTCGAGAAAGTTTATAGAGCTTTAGATGATGCATGGTGGTATGGCGCTCGAAAAAAATCTGCGAGGGATCTAATATACAAGTGTACATATGTATATATGCACAATGAAATATTTTTTGCGACATGTTCATGGTCACGCAGCGACGTCAAAGCTCACTTAAGGAGCACAATGTGTCAAACCACTTTTTCTATGGCAAGGCTCAGAAATAAAGTTAGTAGTATGGGTCCGTAGTGCTCATCAATACGAGAGTAGTGAAGAAGGCCCTAACAGGCTAAAGCACTCGAGAAAATGGTGAAGATCACCCCGTTTCTTATTTCTCAGTTATTTTAAAGAATTTAAATAGTCGATGATGCATTGAAACAAAAATCAGTTTTCAAGGGGTAAAGAACAGAGCCTATGCCGAAGAACGTGTATCGATAGTAAGGGCATATATAGTACCTCTCCCCGATCCAAAACCGCAGATGATAAGCTGTGGTGAAAATCTGTGATTGCCACAACACGGCTACCACTATATCCCAGAAGGAGCCATTCTCGATTAGCATTAAATAACTCTTGAGAGAAAGAGTTTTACAGGTCCTAAAGTTGCAAACAAGCCCACCACATGTGAGGTGAAGTATCTTCATGAATGAGGACTGGATTTCGAAATGAGCGGACTGAGGAATCATCGTTGCCCACATGAAATGTGAGACAGTCCATTAATATGTGCAATAATCTTTGAAGAAAGTTACAAGTTATTGTTATCGCAAGCAAGAATCGAAATAGAAAGCGTAAAAAATAAAGAGCTTGTGGAACGGATGAGTCTACACGATTAGTTTGCATATCCCAAAAAGTTATGTCGTTAATATTCTACTAAATTCTTATGGTCTTATTGCAAAAAGAAAAATTTGACCTTTCATAATGTTTTATTGAAAAATCTCACCATCTAAATATGCAGCAGTCTACGATTCAATAAAATGAACGGAGTTGCTTGCTCAAATCCTTAAGTCCTAGCATCTAAGCACCAATATTGGCCTCAAGTTTTATTCAATAGAGCCTCTCAAAATTGCTACTTTTTTGTTCTGATTGGTTAGAAAATAGTATGAAGCACCAGTAGGATACAACCACGGTAATTTAGGTATGAAAGTAAAAGATGCATTTTTTGCCAAAATTTCAAATCACCAGTCCCAATATGTGCTCAGGAATGAACGAAATGAAATAATCTCCAGTTCGACTCCGCCTCGAACCAGCCATACCTTCTATCACTCTGGAGTCAGGCAATTACACCACACCTTTCCAGGAAATGCTCAAATGAAATCCATAATGAGAGGCTTTTGTGGCTGCGGTGTACAACTGGGAATACTCCTGTAGATGCACATGTTATACATTTCACCTGTATTATGACTTCTCTATGACAATAAGTGAATTGAATATGAACTAGCAAGCTCTTCAGTTCTCTCTATGGTATACAAGAACTACCTAATAACTTTTGCTTTCACCAGGAGTTCGAAAGCCATCAAATTTTTTCCTGCAATCTTCCAAGAAATCTAACCTATTCTAGTCTATTAGTTGGTAGTCTTCCAGCAGCGCGTATAACATCCCGGTGGAGACGCATCACATTTCCGGCTTACCCTGTTTTTGCCAACTTAAAGTATCAAACTAATTCTCTAATCTTTGATGTCGTTCGTTCCACTGCTTCACTACTTATGATACCAGACTCGACGACAAATGGCACGGAACAACAAATCGTAGGCAACATAGTTCTGCCTTCCATCGTTATGGAATGAGCAAACCTGTGGAAGACTAGCACAACGACATCTGGTTTACGTATTTCGAATTTGTATAGATGCTCTAATACCTTTCTCGCATGTTAAAAAAAACAATTCAAGGTCTGAGTACTGTCTTAAGTCAAAGTTCTTAGTGATAGGTAAACGCTTGTAACAAAATTATTCCCTGTCAGTGTCATCATAGCAATCCACTTGCTCCAGTATTTTCTTGTGCACAGTATTCATTCACTTCGAAACGATACTTAATGAAGTATAATGCTTGGCGCACCCTCAGGGATTGGTCAACGCTGAAAGCTTTACACTTTAATCTTTTTTCTCCAAATAATTTTCTTCAATTTTTAAAATAGTGGCTCAACTCTGCACTGTACCCACCAATCTCTTTTCCCTCCGGCGCGGAGAAATAATGCCAAAGTTGGGTGGAAGAAATTCACTCATTCCAATCCACGTTGGAACACACGACCATCTCAGGACATTAGAGAAAGCCTATTCGGCCGTTAGTCAGCGATATTCTTGAACAGGATGAACTTTTTGAAGCTGCAACCGAACCTGAACAAAATAATCTATACAGTGGAGTAAACGTGATGTTGGGTCATGTAAGAAAAATGAACATGAACATGAAAATGAACATATACGGGAGCACCCAGTGTGCAGGATACTGAAGCTGGCCTATTGGTGGTCTGTCAACTTGGTCCTCCCTGGAATCATGACTTAACCTTGCAAGGGTATATCCAGGTCTTCACCACGATGTGGATCAGAGGGAGGTGTGTTTTCGGCGACGAATCGTTCGTTCTGTCTTCCTACTAGTTGATTCGGAGAGATGTTAAAACCGAAATCAGAAACGAAAGTAGGGGAATGAAAATGTAACCGACCGCTCAAGGACGATGTAGAAACCGTGCAACGAAACAGCTGCTCTAAACTGTAAAATTCGCTCTAGGACCGTTTCGCTAGAATAAATTCTGTGAAGTAGAGATGCGAAAAAAAATAATAAAGATAATAGTGGAGCACGGTTTGACGCGACTAAATGTAGTTAGTCGAAAGCTATGCGGTATAACGTGCAACTAACAGTGACGCTTGTGTTATCCGTCGATATTTCATTTCTAAAAGTAGAATAAAAGGATTCATGTGAAACAAAATGTGACGGTCTCGGATCCCCTCGAACGAAAAAAAAGGGCAGCTTTAGGAGACGACAGTCACTGTTTCGAACATTACTCATGCCATTGCAAGTCGACCAAACCTTCTAGATGCTCCGAAAAACATAGCCTCAATCAATTTCGGTGCTGGCAAATAATTTGTCGATTTCTTTAAGACTGTTGTGAAAACTTTTTTATCTTACACTTTCTGTGTTTTATTAATCGTACAAAGCCGGATCGATAAATAGACTATATGGTATGCTCTATGTTTTATGAACTTCGTTCAAGGTTCAAACCGAAGTGGAGTTTTTCTTCAGAATTGCTGTAAAGTAAGCAACTTAACTGATGTCAAATATAAAACAGCGATTGCATGATAGAATTCCCATCTATGGATCACATATGTAAATCAGTCTTTACCGATTCGGAGGAATTCGTATATTAGTAAGCTTTTCACATTTGTACTATTCCTATCGCATTACTTTCACTTACAATTTGTTCAGAAATTAATTTAAAAGTTGCACTTTCGTTTTCCCTCAGTGTGTTTTAGCAGCATTTGCTTAAATGTCCTACTATTATATATAAAAGGATAAAGGATAGGGTTCTCCGCGTTACCCGAAGGGATGGAAGGCTTGGTGAGCCATCGGCGCGGAGATCGATCCCATGTGTGCATCGCTGAGCGTCTCCGACCACTGCGCCACACCTGCCCTCACTATTTTATATAAACCTAGGAAGCGTTTTACGCATTTTCGCTCTATCTGGTTAAACTAAAAATAAGTACTACTTTTGACAAATCTTGTGTATTTTAAACTGAGGTGCTAACACAGCGAATTCGATAAATTCTCGTTTGCAAGTATAAACTCGGTTGTATTACAGCGCAAGCGGGTTGAAACCGTATTCAGATAATAGGCAAGAAAATGATAACAAACGTGCAGTGGAACGTTGGCTTGAAAAGTCTCGCCTAGCGATTTTGAAGTCAAAGATGAAAGCGGTCGTGGACGACATTGTGTTATCGGCTAAGACGAATTGAGGGCTTCGGTGGAAGCAAATACGGAAACAGCCTTCCAAGAACTTGCGAAAGAGGTTAGTGTAAACACTTCAATTGTTTCGAAGCATCTGAAGAAGTTAAAAGTGTGATTTCGCCTACGCCTCGGCTTAACTGGGTTCATTACCGATTTTTACTTTCCAAATTTCCTAGATAAAGTTAAAAACGAGTCACGTAAAAACAAGCTTTTACTACAATAAAACATCCTTGTCTTCTAGAGCTTACAAACCGTTTTGTTCGCTTTTCTCGCAATACTTCTCATCCCCAGATGAGAAATAACTAACTGGGATTCGATACGACGGCCGATGATGTAGCCTTCGAAAGGCCATTATTATCTGACTAGAAAAAGCCCATTGGATCGCTGGATTTATGAACGGCAAAAATGCTATGGCCCATAAGCAATAAAATATTGCTACAGCATTACATTTCGTAGTCATATGGACGCAGTAAAAACCCAAGTGTAATTTCGAAGCGGCCGTATTTTTTTTTGTGAGCACACATATGCGCCATAGATCAGCTAGCACATAAATACACGCTTACTGTTGTTTGCCTTCGAATAGTCATTAAAGAATAAACCAACTCAGAACGTTCCTTAAAAAAAATAAGGTGCTAAAATCACCAAGATGAGAAATCGCATGTAAAACGTGTAGAGATGAACATTCAACTACAATGATGTTGAGATAACTGCCAGAACTCGGGATACCAGCTTCGAACCCATGATTGTCCTCTCCGTGGTATCTCGTACTACGCACTATATTATCGAGGCCTTTGTCTTTCTCTCAAGGAATTATTTGTAATATCGACGCGAATGCATTTAAGCTGAATCTGCAGTTGATGAAAGAAAGTCAGAACAAGGGCCTCAGTAGTGAAGTGGGTAACACGCGAACCGAAAGGAAATCGCGGGTATGAAGCTGGCCTAGTTCCGTGTTATGCGAAAATTTCAGCATCATCGTGGTTGTTGTATTTTACATAGTATCCTTTCTTAGAAAGCAATAGACTGCAAATAAAATTGAAACATTACGATAATAATTATTAATCCATTGAATCAAGACCTAGATTCATGTTATTTTATTTTTAGGATACGAATATTGAAAACGGTCAGATATTTATAAAACATCAAGATTTTCAACTTTGCAAGTCTAAATTCATCTTTTCAACATTTTATGTTATGCGCTTATACCGTATTTACGTCAAGTACTTAATACCAGGAGTTTCTGCACATCAAATGTTTCTTCTTTGTGCGCACCTGCAGTGCTGGTCCATCTATGCAGATTACTATGTAGCATACCTTGTGGACATCTTTCATGAAAAGTATGCCGTGTTACGTGCCAAGTAGCACCTTTCTAAGTCGCGAATGGGTGTGAAACACAAACCAAACACGGACCAAGGTGAGCGAAAATTATTTCCCTTCGACACACGCAGATACTGGATGGATTTCCTTTCTTCTTTGACTTGCACCTTCTGTATACACGTAAACACATTCATGCAAATAAAGCTATTTTGTATCTCTATAATACATGCCCAAATCGACTAGGAAAAAAGCAATTAAGCGATTGAGACGTGCCAAAGGTAGCATGTCTAAAGAATAGATGTAGGTCTTCCACTATTAGCGAAGTATATGACAAATCAATCTGAATTTTTTCTAGGTAGAGCCCGATAAGCTACCTGGGACACACTTTTCCAAAACAAAAGCTGTAAAAAAATCCTCTGTAAAAAATCTAAACAAGGAGAACTTATTGAGAAGTTAGGGTAATTGATGAGGGCGAGTGGAGCATTCATTGTTAATGGCTTGATTCAATCAATGAATCACAGAATTACATTGGCGGAGATCGTTTTTTAAGCCGCAAACATAGATTTAAGTCATTCGTTTTTTAGAAACTGTCAGGCAAAGTTCGTTTCTCTTTCTTCTTCCAGTATCCGTAGCACTTGGCCTTCATCTCCCTTCAGATGCTCAGTACGATGGTGGTGCTAGTGTTCAAATAAGAAAAAACCTTCACCATAGTACTTTCCTGATATAGGAAATACGAAATAAACCTTACTTTCCAGCAGCCTCTCCATACTGAGTCTATACTGAACTATCGCTTCTACAAATCTAAAAAAAATGAGGTCATTTGCATGCTCGTTGGAAACGAGTGCGAACCACTTATATGTCCTAATCACTTATTTACAGGTTCTTATCCAAGGTTTTCCATCTGATTACGCCGACACGAGAATGCTTTCATTTATGTTTTTTTTTCATAAAAACCTTTGTGCTGCTAACGTTTCGGCACCCTCGGCTTGTTGAGAGCCCCGTCGATATCGATGTTTTACAGCTGGTCTTTGGCGCTATCTTGTTATTCGCTGTCGCGTCGGGTTGAATCCAGTGGAGGGATCACTTGTACGTGCATACATAAAAAAATAGCTGATTATTGTTATCGGGGTTCAATAGAAGATACTACAAGCTCTTTAACAAAACTTACCCCACATATAGACGGTTACAACAGCAATATACACGGAGGCGAGCATTAAGTAAGTACAGCTATACTTGCTTGTTTATGCACACAGAAAGGATATGCGTATTCCGGCGAGCAGAACGAAAGAAACCCTCCCTGAATTCACCCCCGTCTTAAATCAGGTAAAAAAACTGCTTTTAGATCTCTATATTCTCCTATCCACCAACTGGTAACGCGTCAAATATTCGGGAAACCTACAAGGCAGGGATTCCACATTGAATGAAATTACTTAGCGAAGTTAACAGAAGGATTAGATTTCGGGCTAAGCACCTAGTTTATTCAATTAAATATGCCAAATTTTTGATATCCTTGTTTTTGACTGCTTATCAGTAAAGTGGTTGAAAAGGTATAACTTCCTATAAATAGAACTCGCGGTAACGTAATTTTGTGGTCCGCTAACCTTTGGCAATTTACGTGCAGCAGATAAGAATTTTCTGCGGAAGACACAGCGTCCTTTTTGTTCGTTTTTCATCACTTGTAATTCAGCATGAAATTCGTTGCATTTCGATCGTTACATAAGTATTCATTTCAAAATTACGTGCTACTTACCGATGATGAGGCGATTTGCAGCGATTTTCGAAATAACTTTGAAATGCCAGCAAGTGTGGAGTATAATGTGGAGGAGGTGCGAAAAACCGATGCGGAACTGGATGCAGACCTCCTTACGGCAACTGCAGCTTCTTTCTGTAACGAACATGTCTTCAAGAGAAGATTTCTGCATGTTCTAACTAGATAGAATATCGACGATTAATAGATTAATAATTAAACTACGAGTTTTGACGGCTACTTCTCTATGTATTGAGCAACAGATTTAAATAGTAGTCCCCCTTCGATTAAGTAGATTTCTGTTTGTACCCCAAATTGCTTATAATTTTAGTCTACTACATAGAAACACCTCATGACATCGACATAAAGGGTAGACTTCGGAAAAATCAACGGCGTGGCAAGCCAGCAACCTGACTAATACCTCTACCATCAAGAAATGATGGAAACGTTTCGCCCTTGTGTGACATCATCATGGTGCAATTCTCAGAGCACTGATACTGTACTGAGTTGAGAAAATGATTGGTATTTTGTCACCATATAACATGTTTAACAAAATTTTGCATTTCCAACGTGTATTCCGTTAAACCACGGCTAGTGTAGTGTTAAAGATGACGTTCGATGTGCGCATGGCACCACTTCTAGCGTGTTCTAGGGCAATTGGAGCTCCCATACTTTAGAGACCGGGGATACTCAAGGAATGATATTTTTAGTTCGAACAAACGACGCTACTCATATAGAAGTTAGAAGCAACTACTGAACTGAAATCTTCACATAATTACAATCAGCAGCGCTTACCCAGACATCGCATATGCTTCTTACTTCCTTATAAACGCCTCAACATTTTTTTTTCTCGAACTCTTCATTTGCTGCACAGAGGAGCTCAGAACTGCTAACTACGGTGGAATCGCTGCCTGCCTCCTTTTTCTAGACTAAATGTTTCCAAAAATGCTCTCAGAAACTCTAAGTTGCTGCGCTTTGTGACCTCTTAACATGCATTCGAAGTAATCCGTTGCGTGTTTTCTGAAACTTCATCTTGGAAGAAGAGTTAAGTTGAAGACGTCGATATACTCCATACATGTTGACCTGGGAACTGACTTTTGTCATATGAGGGATCTCGAGCCGATTAGTCACGAAGATACTGGCGCGCTTCCAGGTAGCGGATAGGGGGTTAATTGCGGACCAAAAGCGACTTTTGCTTCGCTGAGACACAGGTGGATCCAGGGGATGGACTCCCTGTTTCTGCTGCGCCGATTTGGCATAGACTTTCTATATTTACGAGGCGTGTTTGAGAAACTGAAGCGGATTCGGCGCAGTTTTTCAGTCTTTCGAGAAGCAGCTTGTAGTCTTCGGTCGGGTCTTCTTTAATCTGCCAGTCACGTTTGGATAGGACTTCGTTCAGAATGTTCTCGTCATATACAGCTAGACTTTTTCTCCGTGGTTGATGAAGAGAGTTCTTTTCCAGCTTGCGGCTGAATCGAATCTTCTCGCGAAGAAGGCGGTGATCAGAACCAGTACAGAATGACAGCACTACCGATGTGTCAAGTAGGCACCATCTTCTGTTTGTCAGAATATGGTCGATCTCCGCATGAGTCATGCCGTTAGGAGATTCCCATGTCCAGCGGCGGCTTTCTTTCTTTTTGAAAAAAGAGTTTCCATGGAAGAGACGTGCTGCTGACAAGAGTCCTGCGAGACGGTTGCCATTCTCATTTCTTCCTCCTAATCCATAATTTCCGATTCTGTATTCGCTCTCGTTGGCCTTTCCTATTCTAGCGTTGAAGTCTCTGACAACAAATTTATGACAAGCTTTATCATTGCGGATGACTTCCTCCAACTGATAGTAGAACGCATTTATTTCGTACTCATCAGCTGCGTCGGTTGGTGAGTAGCAGTTGATGATAGTGATCTTCTTATGATGCGACAGCTGAAGACGGAGGACGGCTATCCGAGAGGAAAGGATCTCGTATGAGTCGACGAGATGGACAATGGACGGGTGGACGACAAAGCCTACGCCGCCGACATTTCGTGACGGGACCTTCTCTCCACGGATCACAAAGGTCCCGTTGTTTAGTTGGCGTATGTCCCTCTTCTTGATTTTTGTTTCTTGTAATACGATGACATAAAATTTAATGCAATCTGCAGCTGCATGAAGGGCTTGAAGATCGGCGTCTGTGGAGAGTGTTCTGGCATTATACGTGCATGGTAAGAAACAATCTCCATGAAGTGTCGTACGTGTGTTTGTCAGGTGCGGTTCTAATGACGTCCTGCGCAACCCGAGATTTTCTGGTCTCTTTCTCTTCAAATGTTTTCAGTACTATCGGGTATGTGTGTTGATGGATAACGAATCTGTGGAAGTGACATTGAAGGAAAGTAGAAGGATGACCGAGACAATGTGGAAATAGAATATATTTGATGTGAGCAGAATTTTTGGACCAAAAACTTTTTTTTTTAGAGCTGCTCTAGAATTGCTTCAATTTTAGTGCAAGCTTAAGCAAATAGGCACTTTAATTACGGGAGAAATTATTGGTGAAGAGCTGTGTTAAAAAAATAACGTGAATGTCAACTTTTACATGATTCACGAGAGATAGCATCGTCGTCCACAATACTATACATAAATCCTTTAAATCTAAGAGCAAATATGAAATCTGAAATCAAAGAAGGAATTCTGCGAAGATTTCGAAATTAAGGAACTAAGAGCGAGCTTCCTCGTCGACGATTTGAAGCTTCCTGCGCGTACAGTACGTGGAGTCATTGTGTGGTCTGGTGGCGGCTACATGATCTATAGGTAGCAGAACACTGTGTGCATTATTGTAACTAAAGCCGTACAATAATGTGTTCATGAAAGATCTTCTAGCAATGCGTTTCCTTCAAAAATGGCATCAAGGCACAAAAAAGGAACTAGGCGAATTTTCTGAGTTTTACACTTTTGATTTTGTAAGAGTGCAATTAAGGACGGAATGCATTGAAAGCTAACTCATATTACTGAGGAAAAAGTAAATGCTGTGCGGAAAGCTAGTAAGGGAATATTAAGATTGCTAGGAAACACTATTACTGGACATTATAAGTCAAGCGCAGAAAAAGTAAGAGTAGAAGGAAAGAAGGGAAAAAAGAAAGATAAGAAAATGGGAGAAAAAAGATTGGAAGAAAGCCACTTTTTCAGCTCTGCACAGAACTAGCTAGAAAGATGTCCCGCATCTATAGATCTGGAATGTACTGTGGAGTCGTGCCATTAGAAAGCTTCCACGTTAATTTCGTGGTTAGAATTGTTAGACTGTAATCAATTTGCTTTACTATATTCGACTTCCTCAGTACACAAATATGTAGCAGTGTGCATGACTTTTGAGATCGCCACTCAAGGATGAGCGGCCAAGTAGTCTATTCGAAGTAGTTCTTGCCGAAGGAAAAGACTTCGCACAATTAAAGTGAGTTTTGATGGAAAATATTTCAGCTCCATTTAAAGGTACTTCTAGGAGTTGCTCAATACAGGAGCCTCGTCCCTTACCACTTAATCACTTTAATGAAGCATGTTCTATGAGTTTTTCTTCATTTTCATTCCGGCTTTATTCTTCAAAAATTCCCTGTCTTTTCATCCACCTGTTCATTCACTGACATCTGCGTCCAGATCAACTTCTCAGCCTTCCACACTAATTCGCTACTGTTCAGAATTCTCTTCAGTTGATAACACTAATACGTCATTGTTCCCATTCATAACTTATTGATGTTGGGATCGTTGCTTGTCACTGCCTTCAATGAGCATTTTTTCCAAAATATCACCTAACTAGATTATGTTATAACCTAAAAGCCAAGTTAGAAATTACTTCGAAGTTACTAAAAGCTATGAGTTGTCGCTTTCACGATTCAAATCAAATTCGATCGAACTGCCGCATAAAAACGCGAAAATCTCTAAGAACATTAGAAAAAGCACTACCAATTAGCTGACATGGAATCCACTATTAGTAGTAAGATGTGTTAATTAGTACTTCATGCAAGGAAATATTCCTTCCAGCAAGAAGGTTCCTGTTGAAAGTGGCGATTTCACCACAATGGGTCCAGAAGTGACGTACACTCGCCTACTCACGTCTTAATCTGGTGTGTACAGTATGGGCCTCGTTCTGCAAGCCGTGTTCGAATATGATTCCAGCCCTTCACCAGAAGGTTAATATCCTCTACGTCCTTTTTTATGCAACGTTGATTTCGACGCTGGCCCTCTTATTTCCTTACAACGATAAATCGTAATGCTGCGAACGTTGCGAACTCCCTTGAGGCGCGCAAGCTCCGTCATGGAATTTAAAAAGTATTTACAAATATAATGATAGAAATTATTTTGAAGGGGTCAGCGTGCCACCACGCCGAATAGTGTCGCTCGATGTACTGACACTTGGCGCACTAGTTGAAAACTCGCCAAATCATTTAATCTTCTTAGCTGCAATTGTTTGTTTTCTTTTATTTGGTCCTCACGCTGATTTCTTGGAAATCAAGCACAGTGTCGGAAATCCGCTTAGAGAAAAACGAAAGACAGTGAATGTGCACGCTTCTAGATGTGAACTACTTATTGGCGAAAAGAATAAAGGCACTCATCAAGAAGTGTCTTCACTGGAACCCCTTTCGACGGCCCGATATGAATGAAATGTTCGTCCAAATGGACTACATCGATGAACAAGTCAAAGAATCGAAGTGTAAACTTTGGGTTTTTCTCTGATGTGCTACGTCTCTACAGCCGTTTGTCTATTGTTCGAAATCTCATTTGTATTGACTGATATGTTGAAATCTTCGTGTAATGAATGAACCGTTTCTTTTATCGAGCACACAATGTCAAAAGCAGCAAGGAATGTGCGAACCGTATTTGATTCTGTTGTGATCAGTGGGAAATGCTTTACTTAGAGCTTGTCAATATGCGAGGAATTGAATGTGTATCGGGAAGCACGACCAATTCCCATCATAAAGCTCATAAAAGGATAAAGCTCTCGGCGTTGATCAATCCCTGAGGGATGCGCCATGCATTCGACTTCATTAAGCATCGTTGGAGATGATTGAATGCATATCTGGCCTTTACAATGACTCGCGGTGGCCGGCCGATGTATCGAGCCAGTGCTGCTATCCTTCCAGACAAGTCTGGTACCAATTTGCCGACCCCGGAGGGATGGAAGGCTTGGTGGGCCATAGGCGCATTTCACGTGCGCGCCGCAGTGGCGCCTCCAACCACTGCGCCACACGCGCCCTAATTCCCATCATATTTCTCATAATCTCATCGATCCAAAAAATGCAAGAAAAATTATTTGTTTTTTTCTCATTATAAATAGTTGCAAAAATATTTCGCGTGTAGAAAACTTACGTAACGATGGATAGTTAGATAGCTCGTAGTTTTGAGCTTTATTAGATCTGTAATATGAGTATCCATAAGACTATGTGAAAACAAAGCAATGAATACGGAAGGAATAATACTAGCAGCAGGTATGAACTAGCACGAAAACCTAGCACGATGATTTCATAATATTGTGTTACTCCTAAATTAGGATAGCATTGTTGGGAATAGTAACATTTGACTTTTTCATGGTCAATGGAAGTATAGGATTTGCTTAAACAGGGACAATGACTACATGCTTTTGTATAACCTAACGAACAAAGCTTCCTACTATTTTCAGCTTTAAAAGGAGAATTGCGGTTCCCTCGAGATCAATCCTATTTAGTCTTTTCAAGGAAAACAAAATGTCGATGTTCTCTTACCTGCCACTTGCGTAGCCTTCACGAACTTTCGTTTCCGAACCAAGTCTAGCCAGTGAAGCTGGTGCCGCCCCACTGAGCATAACATTCCCAGAAACAGCAACGCTTAAGAAGTTCGAAAATAGACGAGTGACGATATTTCGTTTGAACGGCTTTCATTAAGATTGAAGAAGAACAAGCTGTACTATTATGGCACGTTATAAATGAAAACCTTCTGAAATGCTTCACATAACCTCCTAGAGATCCATTCATTTCACGCATGCCACTGTATAACAAATGAATTACCTACAAATAAAAAGTGAAAATGTAAGAAAATATTTTTATACGAGTAGGAAAAAGTACACTAACTTAATAGTAAAATAGAGCGGAAAAAACCTGAATAGGAGAAAAAAGAAATAACAATGCCAGCAATGATTGAATGAATACTACATGGATACTTGGACGACCCGTTCTCACTGGTTGTGCGGTCCCCAGCATATTCTCCACTTTTCGGAGTTTTGCTGCCTAAGCCATTGTGGTTCCATGGAATCCCTAGGTCAGCCAGACCAAACTCTGCCCCACCCAGGTCGTCACTACCACAGGCAGTCGTCACGCTTTTGGATCAGAGGGAGATTTGCCACCATGCGACTAGTTTGGTACCAGGACGACGACATATCCTGGTATTGGTTTTATCTAGGCTTCCTGATGGAAACGTTAGGTTGCTTCTCAGTTTGGGAGACCCTGCTGGGTGATTACTTCCTCTGCTGTGCATTGCAACCCGACACCCAGAAACACCTTCCTGCCACCATGAGGTGGTAGACTGCTGGGAGGAATGTTTGGGAATAATCATCAGAATTTAACTGACGTAGAAGAAGAGCAGCAAACAGGTGAACACAAGAACTTTTGACTGGCGGAGTAAATTGTGGAAAATTACAGAGCTTCAATGTTAATCGTCTTTATCTGCTTGCCTGTACACGCCGCTTTCTAAATATTTTTATATTTTTATATTTAAATGATGACATCTGTCAGCCGTCTTTTGTAGTAGTCGACAAACCTCGAAAAATGAGCTGAATAGTGGATTTCAAAAACGATGATTCAACACGAATCGTTGCTGATAAGTCAACAAAACCACCTGCTTGAGCGCTCAACTGTGAAGGCAATATAATTTCTGTGAATTGGGAAGTGGACTAAGAACACGCAACTCCATTGCCAATTTTTTGTCTCCATGATACTTCTTGCCTGCTCGCTTCGTAAGCAGGATGAAAGATCACTCAGCATTATAGGATGCGTTGTTGAAAAGACCATGTTAGGAATAACCCGCATAAAGAAGTTGAGAAAGGAGATTCGAAGCTCCAATCTACGTTAACGATTAAAAATCAAAAGCACTTTTTATGAGCCAAACTGTCGAAGATAAGATGAGCCGTACGTGTAAGGCGTATGAACGACAACAAATCGACAGGAGTCGTTAGTTACTAGATTCCTCACTCTGTCAAACGCAGAGCAGAAAAACACAGACCCGATGGTAAGAATACTTCACTAAAACCCTGTAAAAAAGATGTGATGCTCGACGAGTTCCTAGAGCAAGCAAAACCCACCGAGCTATTCCTGCACGCGACAGTGAAAAATGGAAGAATTGCTGATGCCAACTCGAGCCACTCGACAACCAACAGGAGAACAGGTGATATAGCTGATATCAAATACGGCTTATCATTGCTGTGTCTGAGGCTAGCCATAGTTTATAGATGACCATCCTAACTGCTTCCCATGCAGTACGTTTGATTGAATTCCTGGGCCGAATAGAGTTGCTAGATGAAATACGCATAAGCGCAAGTACAATCACGCGTACACGCTTGAGTATGCCTGTGTGAATGCTGAATGTAGGATTTGACCTGTCACAGCGTGTTCGACTGTTCCGCCCACTTATGATACGAAGTTTCTTGAAGGTCCATTTATCTATTTTAAACGTTTATGCTCCATAAAACTATTCATTTAAAGCTATTGTACGATCATCTGTGCGGTTGCTTCGTGAACTCGAAAGTCAACCATTCTGAAGCATTGCTTTCGCCCCATTTCTTCCAACCCATAATTCTTTCTGGACCTACGGAATGCTAAAATACAAATGCCTGATTGGATTAAAAGTAATTTATGACGTTCAATAAAAATAATGGTACCCTGCCACAGAAATTATAGAAGGCAGAAAATAAAAAGCAAACATTGGAATTTATGACGGTCA
This sequence comes from Angiostrongylus cantonensis, assembly GCA_009735665.1. Classification (NCBI taxonomy): domain Eukaryota; kingdom Metazoa; phylum Nematoda; class Chromadorea; order Rhabditida; family Metastrongylidae; genus Angiostrongylus; species Angiostrongylus cantonensis. Next base: position 285,054 of record MQTX01000303.1, read on the forward strand.
AACATGCATCAAACCTTAAGCAAACTTTGTTCTACTCCAAGATCAAGTCATAAATATTTCCAGAACTTCCTCGGAGTTCTCGATCTGCACTTTTCTTAAAATTAATTTCCATGTTCTCACTTTGCAACCTTTAATAGGCTAGTAACCTTTTATTGACTTCGAATATTGGATGTCAAATCCTCCAACTGCTGCTGAAATAGGCTAAGTTAGAGTCGAAGCGGACTAATTGGACTTTCAATAATAAAAGTATTCTTTAGCCAGGTGAATACATAGTTAACGGTTACTCATGGTCTTACATAGGTTAGATCAAAAAAGAATCCCTTACTAAGGCTGTTTCGGAGGCTACTATCGACGACTCTACTCTAATTGGCAAGCATTCTCTACTGTTGGATTGTGTGTAACGAGAAGTATATTGGTGAGCGAAATTTTACGTGCGCTTTGCGAACAAAGGGATTTTTCTTTCTGTTTAACTGTTTTCAATTGCAATGCGAAATACGGCTCTTGGGCGAGTGCTCGATTTTGTGAAAGTTAGTGTATCTTTTGTAGAGCAATTAAATCTCTGTACTTTTAATGAGCAAAAAAGCGCATTGGGTGCACAAAGTAGCAGCTCATGTGTATTACGGCTTATCAAAGGTATGAAGACATAGTTTCATTTGCGTAGGTAGCAGATATCTTTGAGGATTAATAGTAACCTAGTAAATTGGTCTCGTTCTAAGGTGTGGTGTGCTCAACTGATGTAGAAAGGAAAAATTTGTTTCATCTTTTGGTTTATCCTCTTCTGTTTATCTTCAATAGCTTAAATTCTATTTGCGATATACCTTAGAAAAATAAAACATGTAGTGTTGCCAGTTGAACACTTGAAATGGCTGAAATTTTTTCATGAAGATGACTACGCAAAATGATTTGCGAGGTGGATAGTCTTAACGGTTAATTTTGTGGTAGTATTCTTATCCGACTGTACTTACGGACAATAGCCTTCATAACAAAATATTTCAAACGCGGTAGCAGTAAAATCATCATTGCCCTAGGTCAAGGGTCTTAATTGCTTTCGCACCAAGAGAAAGATTAATGAATCCACACTTTGTAAATAACTTGCAAATATGGAAACAGTTCTGAGTTGAAATTTGGGAAAGGGTGATGCTATTTTGTGTATCTAATGCGCTTTTTGCTCATTAAAAGTGAAGCCTATCAATCGATACCATTCAGTAATAAAGCTTTCCTGTTTGTAATAATCAAAAGCAAAAACATATCAGAATAATCTAGGATCTCTTAAAGAAGTTAACTTCTTTTTTATGACCCGAATTTAATGCGACCACCCAACGGCTTACCGCTTTATCGTGGTTGCAGGGTGTTTCAGGGTATCTGACTGCGATGTACAACGAGGGGTTTCATAACTCCTGTAGGGCCTTCCAAGCAGAGGACTCCGATTTTTCCACTAGAAAGCACAGTTGAAAGTAAACCAATACCAATTTCCACTGTCGTGCTAGTATCAAACAAGTCGCATGGCTGGTGGTAAATCTCCCTATGATCCACGATGGTGGCGACTGCTTGTGGTGGTGACGACCTAGGGGACAATGGCCTGGTTGACATCGAGACCACAGAAAACCATGATGGCTAAGCCAGCAAAGCTCCAAAAAAGTGAAGATTGCGGTGGGGTTAGCACAACAAGTGAGGAAGGGCCACCCAAGCATCCAAGTAGGAAAGCTTTCAGTGCGTCAAAAACGGCTAAGTATCAAGCAAAAGTCAGTCCCTCATCCACGACCGAAAACAGGCGCCTCACAAATCAACTTATTGCTGTTTTGCATTATTTGCATAAAAAACAATACTTCTGTGCCTGTGTATATGCAAATATGTTGGAGAATAACCGGTGGAATTTCAAGTTACGGACGTTAGATCAGTTGAAAGTTGATGAGGAACCCACTTTTGGACCCACCCTGTGCTGTACCACCACCCAATAATCAGTTCTGAATTTCCGTTACCTTTTGACGTTTGAAATGCTGTGAACTAAATGTCAAGAAATAGGAATTGTAGTTCTATAGTACTACAACTGATCTGTTGGCTATGATTGCCAAATGAACCAACAATTTCGGTTCGACGTGAGGGTTTTGGTGGCTGACTTGCTTCTTTGAATGCAGCGCCACACGGTGTTGAATTGTTAGCTTGAACGAACTATGAGCTAGCAAATACTTTGTTTTGCTCGTTCTTGGGGTTCTGTGATCGTTATCTTTACAACGCAAATTTCAAACTTGGGTAATTAAACAGTTTATACTAATATAAAAATAACGAAAAGAAAATACTGAAAGAGTATAAGTGGGGCAATGGTAACAGAATTACTAAATAAGCACAAGACAATGAGTGAGAGGTCACCTTGAGGTGAGAGAGTAGTTATATTGGTTATTGTGTTAATGTGAGAAAGAGGTCTCATATAAAAGTACAATTTGACCTATAAAGGTGAAAAACATATGCCATCGCGAGCTCCAATGGAAACAGATGGTTGTTAGCGCGAATGGCATACTGTGACTAGCTACCGTAATAGTAGTGAGGAGTGGTGTCCAATACAATGAAATTAATGTGGTAGGAGATTCATATAGGAATAAAATAGTTTTAACGCATATGTTATTACTAGGATGGTAACGAGTGTAATGCGCAGCAGTGACTAGCACTGCTTATATTTATGGATAGCCAATCCACTGAGATCAGCAATATGTGGTGAAGAGGGAATGTGAAGAAAAAGACAATACATAAGATAATGAGATGTTACCATACAACAAAATTGCGAAATGTTGCTTAACTCTTACAGATACAATGTCATGATAAGTGTGTATACTGGGGAAGGCCAATGACTGTCTAAGAGGTTCTCTACAAAGAAGTACGGTAGAACAATCCTATGACAAATGTTGAACGAAGATGTCATGTGACGGGAACGAAAACGGCGAGTAGTAGGAACGCCGACGTGTGAGCCTTACCAGCAGACCGCGGTCCTTTTATACTGCCTCAGAGAGCGAGCAGATGGGTGCTGTTGTTGAGCTTTGCGTCGTCCTCGTATATCACAATTATGGTGGCAAAGGTATGAACAATATTGTGTTCCATCTGGTATTGAAGATATATGGTACTGTTTGAACCAACATATCCTTTATTTTTGACAGCCTCAATTTGTGGGCAGATGTTGTTTATTGTCGGTGACCGCTCTTGCTATGCGGATATATACTAATTATCGTTGGGTGACCCGCTATCGTTGTTGTCGTTGTTGCAGCTAATTCTTTCGGTCACATCTGGCTAGACGTCAATCACTATCAGAAGATATGTAGAATAAAGTTATTATAGAAGACATTATTTTCTACTAGATAATGTTTATTGGTCGGCTTGCCGACATAGCAGCCTCACAACGATAGCGAAGTTTTTGCACTTTTACAGTTCTTGCAGTTCTTGCAATTTACAGAAACGAATAATAAAAAATTGATATCGATAGAGATATGTAGACGCAAAAACGTCATCGTCAAGCAGAGCAAGACAAGACATTTCTTACAATGCTTCATTTCTAACGACATAACATTGACCTAAAGAAAGGTGATTTTGTTGAACAAGAGATCAAGGTTGATAGACGGCGACGAGAAACTGCTACAGAAGACAACAGGAACCCTGTGCTTGCCGCTAACAAGGAATTCATAAGAGTGTCTTCCGCATAAACCGCACTCAGAGCGGAAGGACCGACCACTTGGCTAAAAGAATAGCCTGAAATCTTGTAGATCATTCATCCTTACATTTACCAGCTCAGACGTATCTCAACCGAAAAGATGAAAGTTTTCCTCGTTAGCAGCACAATAGCGCTGTCTACCAGGCCACACTCCCAAGCTACGATGGGTCAATTAATCGAAAAGCTTCCAACTAAACAGAAACAACTTTTGATGCCAAGAATACCTGCGGTCGGGAAAAGTTTTAATAATACAACAGAAAAGAAACATCAGCGAGCTACCAACCAACTGCATTTGAACCTCATCTTAGAAAAACTGAGTTGGAATGCACCGCATTCCAGACTGATAGGCACTTCAGCAGAAAGATAACTTCTGGATAAAATGATGGAAGGTCAAAAATAAGTGAGATATAGACAGTTATTCGGATCAACTACACACATAAAAAAAAGTCAGCTAGGAGAACAAGTAGTGAGAATACAACACACTCAACCTGCTACCACTAAACAGCACTACTGCGGGATTGAACTACGGGCATTGGAAATATCGTCAGTAGAATCTTTTTCATTGGAAGGCTCGCAAAAATGTGGAGTCGGCAAAGGATCTCGACAAGTACATGCGTGTCCTTCGACCATATTTCCCACATCATCTACGCGTTCATTTAGTCGACTAAATCCCGCAGTGAGACGTCTATTCTTAGCACGAAGAAACTTGTTCTTCTCAGTCAACCTCACAATCTCTGCCTTGCATGTGAGCAACTCATTCTTCTGCCGCTGTCGGTACTTCCTCGAATACTTGGCCGAACTCGACGTACTGGTAACTTTCTCGGGGCGACCACGACGCGACGACTTTACGGCAGGTTTAGCATACGGGTGTTCTTCGTGATGAACGGGACGACTGATGCTACCATCTTCATTCGATACGTTCACGGCTATATCGACATGTACATCATCTGCAAATGACCACCTCTTGCGCTCAGCAAAGCTGAATGGCGAGCGAGTGGGGTCAATGTTTCCATAGCTGGGTATCTCGTCAAAAATGAACGGATCGAAGTCGGATACCCCAGCAGCAGCTTCACTGATTCTCTCACCAAGTCCAGCTGACTCATCGGTGTCCTCCATCAGTAGATGTTCCTGGCTTTGAACCGAGTAGCGCACAACGGAGTCCTGATCAGCGTTCTGCGACATATGACGGCTCGTTGAATCAGCAGAATTGGGCTGGGATCTGAAAAAGTCACTCAATATAGCAGCGCCGTAGGAGAAAAAAAGATGAATCGCCAAAAAGAAGCAATAAAATACAGAATATAACACCTAACAGAGGAATGCGAAGCAAGAGAATTTTCAAAAATGACGCTACGCGCGTGTTCAAATTACAGTTCCTTTGCAGCACCTTGAGAACCCGCGACTCGTATTTTCCTTTGTGCTATAGTTGCTTCGCTATATAGAGATATTTCTCTGGATTTCGAATCCTGTGCAGTTTGCCATGCTGACATGTATGTGTACGTTTTCAAATAATTGTCGCAGTCTTCAATAAAGACGAAGAATCGGAGAATTAAGTTCACTTTAGATAGAAAACTTATCTATTTACCTGGCTTAGCATAGATCAGAGATTAGGGTACGGTACTGTAACCTGCAGAAATTCTAGATCCATCTGATTGCAAGCGTTAGAAGGTTAGGTACCACGCACTATTTCAACATTCATCAGCATTGTTGAGCGTAAAATGAGGAGCAAAGAGATGATTAAATACACACCTATGGCATAAGCAACGACTATCACGTACCTAACGAAGAAAAGTCGGTGTACTTTCTTTATCTTTAGAGGCAGTATGTCACCGATTTGTCGACCTCAGAGGGTTGCAAATTTGCTGAGCCAAGGTCGCAAGATGGAACCAAAGACCGTCAGTCTCTAAAAGCTCTTCACGAAGATTTTCGTGTCGCACCTATCAAGGATATCGAATAAGACACAACCATTTGCGCAAATTGGATTTCGACAGGAATATTGCTACATGGACTACACACAAAGTGTGTCCAAACTCACTGAAGTCTATCGAAAGCACCTGCTGCCCCTAGACCTGACTTTTGCCCACTGTTAAAAAACGTTTCATAGTATCGAAACGGTGTACACGTGTGATGTGGTCTCTACAACCACACAATCATACACTTCGATCTGCTTGCTTTCCTACAATGGGTTTTTTATGAATTGGATCTTTTTCCGATTTACGGGCACCCGAACATTTTTTTCTCTTTTTCTCAGGGTTATTGGTCATCACCTCTGCTTCCTCGCCTACTGTTCCCGTCCTAATTGCTTTATCATCCACTGTCCCATTGGTATGGTAAGTGGTCTACAGAAAAGATATATTTTTGTGCAATAGTCTCGACAACTGTCAGTTGGTGTTTATTTTTTGTTTAGGACGGGGTCCACATAGTCAACTAGAACAGATAGGATTACATTAGTTTCAAGGATTCAAACGTTCTTACTAGCACTACAAAAGCCAGGACTAGGACCATGTATTCCCGACAAACTTCAACGACACTGAACACGGTTTGAATGTGTTAGTTTCCGCAAAATACCTATCTAAATTATAATTTCTCCACTGCCTGCACCTCACTCAATGTGCTTGATATGCGCGAGAGGATCACCTGTATCACATGTAGTCCCGTTGATCGTCGAGTGACTCCGTTTTGCGGATATCGTCATCTTTTCCAAGAGTGTCAATGGAGACCATGCTTTCCCTGTATCACTTATATCACCTGTATTCTCGTTGATTGTTGAGTGACTCGAGCGGGCGCGTGTAAATCCTCCGTTTTTCCCTGTCGCGTGAAAGAGTAACCCAGTGGGTTTTGCCCGTTTTAGGGACTCGTCGAGCATGTCAACCTCCTTCTAGGCTCTTCGTCAAGAACTCTGACCAGCGGGTCGGTGGTCTTCCTGTAGGACATTTGACATTCCGAGGAACCCAGTCACTAACGGCTTTTGTCCATCGGTTATCAGTCATACTCATTACGTGCCCGGCCCACCTTATCTTCGACTGTTTGGCGTATAGAACGGCATCTTTGATTTTCGATCGTTGACGCAGGTCGGAGCTTCGGAACCCATCTTTTACTTGTGTGAAACAGGCTGCTCCTAGCATCGTCCTTTCGACTGCGCGTGCGATAACGCTGAGTGATCTTTCATCCTGCTTATGCAGCGACCAGGTTTCTTACGTACACGTTAGGGCAGGAAGAACCGTTGAGTCGAAAAGGTAGGCACGAAGCCGGGTGTTCTTTGTTCTCTTCACTAGATCCTCGCTGCTCTCGAAAGCTTCCCAAGCCGCTCGTTTCTTTCTGCTCAGCTATGGAGCTAAGCCTTTCATCTGGGCTTTGCGAATGCTTTTCCCAACCTTTGCAGCTCTGACCATTACTGCTGCTGTTCTCTCTTTAAGATCTTGTTTTATCGCCTGTCTGAATGTTTCACAAGCTTGGTCGTTAGTTCGCGGTTGCCTGCAGCTCGTGCGATTTCACGCTGGCGTATTAGCTCGAGAGTTTCTGGAGACAGACGCCTCTTGGTGACTTTCGAACTCTAAGCTTTCATAGCGCTAACGTGAAGATGTTGAATGAGCCTTTCGTATTCCTCGTCGATGTTGTCGACAACGGCATCTTCCCAACAGCCGACAAATAAGTTGAATAAGTCCCAGTTTGTGGTGGTTCTAAGACCTCGGTTTTTAAATTTAGCGACTTTTTCTCCTTTCCGCGAGAAATAAAAACTTGCACAAAGGAGACGGTGGTCCGATTCCGTGCATTCGCCAAACATTCGTTCTGCTTGACTAAGGTTTCGTGTTATAAGGACGATGTCATCAGCAAAGCGAAGATAATATAACTGCTGACCATCGATCTTCACTTCCATATTTTTTCATTCGAATGTTCGCATGGCGTTCTCGATGGTGGAGGTAAATAATTTCGGCGAGACGGCATGTTAACCTCGACGTCGAAAGAGAGTATAACCCCTCTTTCGACGTCGATGTTAATATCTTTGTAGAAAGGTGATATTTTAGTCGAGAAATTTTTGTACAGCTCGTGAAGAATCTTTAGATAGAAGGCAGTCCCTAATTCTCTAGGACTTTCATTACTGCTTCTGTCTTAGCTGAGCTAAAAATCCTTTTCAAATCGATAAAAATGAGAAAGAGCGGTCTCTTATATTCTCGTAATACATCAATGAGCCTTGTTGTCGTATGGATATGGTCCATCGTCTTAAATCCTTTTCAAAACCCTGTTTGCTCAAATGCTTGTCCTTCGCCTAGTGTTCTATCATTCATGTTTAGGACGACTGGAGTGAAAAGTTTGCAGACGACAGAGCACACAGATTGGGCAATAGCTCCCGACGCCTTGTAGGTCACCCTTCTCGAACATTATCCCGATCGTGCTGGTCTTTCACTGGGTAGGCTTCACATCTTATCCTGTCTGGTCGTGGTGCTGTTCGATTTTTAACCGGCGAAATAGTGTGTCGAATTTTGGAAGGAAGAAGTGGTGGTACGACACTTCCGTCCTTCTTTATCCCACATGCGAAAAGGAGGACGTGGCTATTGAAGACATCTGAGTATTAGACGTGAATGACTTTTCAATTGCCTTTCTGGACGCGGTAACTGTTCCGTCTGGGCGTCGGACTGTAAACATCTTGGCCTTATAATTGGCGAAGCTTCGATGGGGTTTGCGAATGCTTTTCACGGCTTCTTCTGCTTCGACCATTAATGCTGCTCCTCTTTTTTTAACATCTTTTTTATCGTCTATCTGCATTGTTTTGCAAGTTCAGACGGTTTGCGGTTGCCTGCAGCTCTGCTATTCCACACTGGCGTTTTACCTCGAGTGTTTCTAGAGACAGGCGTCTCTTGGTGATATTCGAGCTTTCAGCTTTCATACCGCTAGCATGAAGATTTTGCTTGAACCGATCGCATTTTTCGTTGATGTTTTCGGGGCGGCACCTCTCCAACAGCCGACTAAGGAATTAAGTAAATCCCAGTTTATGACAGTTTTGGGACTCCGTTTGTTCAATTCATCGGTTTTTTCTCGTCTCCGCGAATAATAGGATCTTGCTCGAAGTATGCCATGATCTGAACCCGTATTGAATTTTGGGACAACAATGACGCCGGTAAGACAAAAGCTTTGATTTACCATGATGTGGTCTATTTGGTTATGATATTCTCCATTAGGAGTTTTCCACGGCCAGCGTTGAGGCTGTAGAATTCCTACAAGTCCATGTGGAACGTTTCGACTTCTTCTTCGTCATAGTTTGATGTTGGCACGTAAGCGACGAAGATTGTCAAAGCCGGTATTGATCCACATCTTTTCAATCGTTAACGTCCGATTCGGCTCGTAAGTTGTTCGAATGAATTGATGTTCATGGACAAACTAGTGTTGGCGAGAACGCCGACACCGCCTACGCCTCTACTGTCGCATGTTCCGAGGAACAGTTCTTCTCCAGTGTCATAGACAGCGTTGAATATGTAGCGTCGTCTCGTCTCGGCCAGGCCGATGACGTCGTACCTAATCATTCTTGCTTGCATGAGCAAGTCTTCTATCGAGGACTCGGTTGCAAGTGTACGTGCATTGTAGGTACAGATCGTCACCACAGTTCCTCTTGATTCAGGCAGTTTCCATTGGCCTTGCGGTTTTAGCAGCCTCTCCGTACTCGTCCTAAACAACGCTGCGAAATTAGGGGTTCTTTCGGAGTTAGGGGAATGAGGCCCGTTTATTTAAAAAGCATTTAGCATTTTTGATGCCCATATATAGCTTGCTGGGCTCGACTGGCGACTTGTTATACTCACGGGTAGCTTGCCAGGCTCTCCCAAAGTGGACATGGAACTTATTTGTTAGAAGCGACTTCTAACTGCCTCCCATATACTTCCCTGTCACTTGATTGCAGGCTTTTGGCCGAACTGACTCGTAGAATGCAATCCGCATAAAGCGTGAACGCACTCACACACGCATGCATGAATACGCTTAGCAAATTCAGAAAGTATGTGCCAAATCGGCGCAGCAGAAACAGGGAGTCCATCCCCTGCATCCACCTGCGTCTTAGGAAAGCAAGGGTCGGTTTTGATGCGCGATTAACCCTCTATCCGCCACCTGGGGACGCGCCACGTAGCCTCGCGACTAACCGACTCGAGATCCCTCATATGAGAGAGATCCGTGGTATGTTTCCATAAGATAATAATAATGACAGTCCCACACGTAACAGCTCGGCTCTGAGGAAGGCGAAATCGCCGAAACGTCAGCCATCGACCAACAGCAGCTGCAACAATTACAAGCAACATCAACAAAAACAACAACAGCAACGAAAACTTGTACCAGCCTCGCATCAGTTCAACTAAATCAGTTATTAAGATCACATTAGCATATATTATGGAATCCTCGATAACAACGTTCTCCTACCCCAATGTGAAATTAAGCCGGATAAACAGGTCCTCCTAACGAGTTTCCCTTCTTAAAACCGACATGCTATTTAGTCGATAGAGAATCGAACAATACCTAGCTCCAAGAATCTTCTGCCAGTCTTAATAAAGTCTATCGCTTGCCTCCTTACAGATTGCCTATCAGAATCGAATGCTCCAAATCAATGTAAGACCATCAAGACCGTGATGGTGTACAAGAACGGAGACGAGAACACGGACAGCTGTTATCGCCTTTTACTGCTTTCTAACGTCTATGAATTTTTCGCACAAGTCAGCCTCAAACGGATTGATGGAACACAGGATGATGGGAAACCATGTGATCACGCAGGACTTCGAAAAGGATTGAGTACAACAGACCATATCCCTACGATTACGAGATTCATCGAATTACCATGGGAAGGCGAGAGGTCGCTCTATTTCACTTTTCATCAACATTCGATTCGGCTGAGATAAAAGAAATCATAAAAGCTCTGGAGAGTACGCCGTCCCTACTCGGTATACGAAGATCCTTTATGAGTTCTGCAAAAGTTCTACGACCAAAATCTCGCCACTTTACATAGATTTTAAATCAAACGAAAGAAATGACTTCGATAAGGCGATATGGTCTCTCTAAAAATTATTTGCACTCACGCTCGAGAACGTCATGTAGAAATTGAAATGAGACAACATGGGAGTGAAAGCCGATGACTGGCACGTACCTTACAAACCCGCATTAATGCTGGCGTAGTCTCACAAATAAAAAGAAGTCTTTTGAAAAAGAACACATGCAGCCGCTTCTGATCTGACCTTTTAGAAATGCATTTCTTCGAATCTTGAGAGGTCGAAGCCGTCGTTTCCCTTTTCATAACCACTTGAAAGCATTAGGATTATTAAAAAGAAAGAACTTAGACCAGAAAAACCAAACTCTTGTATTATAAAGTTGTTAAATGACTTCGTTTTGCACCTAAAGTAACTTTATTAACAAATTCACGTTCCAGCCCAAACGTCCGCGAATGTAATCGGCCCTTTTTGTTTTAAGTTTACGTAACTCACTTCATATTGCACATTATCGATATCAATCATACTGTATTAGTTAAGAAGAGACGCTTAAAATGTGCAAATTTCTGTCAAGAAGGCGAGTATTCTCCTATCCCTCAAGGCGAAATTCTGACAATCTTACGCTCACAAATTTTCTTCCGCCTTCTTTAATTTAAAGCGAAGCCTGCTTTATTGGAAGGCAACAATATTATCATTAGGAATAAAACGCTTCTGTGAATACGCTTCTGCTGACCATAGCACTAGGCTGCCAACCACTTAAAGTGGTCAAATTACAAACATCCGACAAGGTCAATTTTCTAATGACGAAGCCGGTTGCAAGTGACTGACAGTATATTGCGATAGGTTGTCCTTTTGAGGTTTTCTGAATTCAGATGACTTTGTCCCAAGAAAAAATCAATTTTCAGTTCTCCAGTACTCTAACTAAGGCATAAAATGTTCTCGATTATCGAACAGCAATGTGTACAGTGGCCTTCGTCCTTGGCAAGCTGTCTAATAAAACTATAAGGGGTTTCGGCTCGGTTTGGAATGAATCCCATCTTTAAGCACAGTTAGGAGAAAACACATGCCAGAAATCCCTACACCACTGGAAGGAAGTCGTACCGTGGCAAAACCTGTTTAAATTTAACACCGATCGCAGATTGCCTTCTTTAAGTGCAACCAAAACATCTTCATCCAACAGAAAATATCAATAACGGTGAAAGTCTATCCTTTATGCAATGCAACATATTTCTAAGGTATAGCTTGCTCAAAGATCAAATTTCTAAGAGTCATACAATACCGCAAGAGTGGAGAAGGGAATGTTGTTAAAAATAATGCGGCTTTAGTAAGTGATATGAAAAATCAGATCTAATCCCCATCACCATCTCGCCGTGATGAACTGCTTTGCTGTCCCACGTATCACATATTCACCATCATATCCCAAAAGTTACCACGTAATTATCCACGATTACGTGGTCAGATTTACCCTTGCAGTGGAAGAAATATTATATTAACCAGTCTCTTCATTTCGATGAAGAAAATACGTCGCCATTTTTTGACTATTGAACGCGTATAGACTAATTAGCTCAGAAAAATAATGCACTATTTTTGGAATAGATCTACCGCATATTACATGTAGCACCACATTTCATAGTTATCATTCTCTATAGAACGTGTAATTATGATTAGACAAAACCGTTTAGAGATCTTCAAATTCATGTGAAGTATAGCAACTATCCGCGGAATAGTTACTATTTCTTCCTATTACTGCATGTTTCTGTAGCAAGGATTATATCTATTGTTTCCCAAGTTGCCGGGCAAATATCGTACTACGTAAATATTTTGATCCCATCCTAAGGAACTTCGTATAGAGAATTTCCTTACCAAGCGGTGAATTCTATATATACCTAGCAGACACATTCAATGGGTCAATGGAGACGGCCTTTGTCACAATGCCACAGTAGACACAGCACATCTTGGCCATCGGTCACACCACTGGGCATGCTGTTGCGTACGTCTCATTGCTTGGGGAATGGACCCCGCGACCCGGGCCGTGACCCTACCACCAACGACTCGCTTGGACGCAGCCACACCCACTAGCGCCACCCTCTTTTGAGGGGGAGGGGGCTTGGGAGTTTCTATCGAGTCTTAGGTTCGACTTCATTGCCTGATTCTTACGCCAGTATTCTTCCATCTTTATTCCTGTTGTGTTGTTGTTACCTTTGTGTATATAAAGATGTAATCCCAAGTTTGAGTGTCGAAAGATTGCCCTATGTCAACTGCGGAATGTCCCGCGAGGTGACTTCTCACGAAGTCGGGCATTCTGCTTAAAGCTAGTGGTTATTCGGTGTCGAGAACTGACTCGAAGGCTTATATTCCGCTACCAACTGCGACATGAAGATCTGTATGATGAGCAGATGCACATATTTTGTACATGCTCTTTGAAGATAGAAAGAATGAACCTGGAGAAAACCTTAAATGCATTCATAGAAAAGGCGTCTAGGTAGCGTGAAATTTGTGACCTTAGTCAAGTATTCGTGGCAACCAATCGTGCACGACTTAATGCTTAAAAATAAAAAAATATTTCTTACAGTAGCAAAGTACCAGCGAGGAAAAACGTTAGCGCCAGAGTCCCAGTGGATGTTAACGCGCACCAATCACACCATTGATGCGGTGGCGAGAACCTTCTCGAGGGCCTTAGAGAAAATGTATGGCCCTTCGAGATAGATTTTGTGATTCCCCGTGCAGGTAGGATTTATTGAATTACCTCCGTAAGAGCGAAAAGAGATTTCATTGGTTGATAAAAGTAGAAGTGTGGAATTTTTTTTATTTGGCACTTTGTCGTTTATGTGTTACATGATGTTTGATACTCGAGCGGCCCGTCCACACTGATTGTACGGGCTCCAGCATAACCCCATTTTTCGAAGATTTGATGGTTAAGTCATTGTGGTTCCATGGAATCCCGACGTCAGCATGGCCAAAGTCTGCCCCAGGTCTTCACCACCTCGGGCAGTCGCAGCCCTTGTGGATCAGGAGATTTGCCACCATGCGGCTTTGACACCAGGACGGTGGTAGACCCTGGTATTGGTTTACTCTCAGCTAAGCTTCCTGATGGAAACGAAGGACTCCTTCTTAGCTTGGGAGATCCTGCCGGGAAGACGAATTTCCCCGGTGTTCATCACAGTCCGACACACAGGAACACCACGCAGCCACGATAAGGCGGTAAACCGTAGGGAGGCTTTTATGAGTTACATTAGATATAAAACATGTATCCGTCAATAAAATAGATAACCACCTTTCTGACCGCCGTTTCCTTCCATTACGCAGTAATTTGAGAGCGTTTCTCATGAATTTAAAAATCACACTGGACATAAACTGTTGCACTTTGATAGTTTCGATGACAAGGTAGTGAACAGTGGAGCCTTGTCAAACAGCGAACATCGTCCGCAAATGCCGCCGTCCTTCCCACGTGCCTGTTGGGCATGATACCAGTTTGTGGAATAGACGAACCAATAGGTCTTCCAAATTTGGCAGAAATGAAAGCAAGGAAACGAATTCGTAAAAACTTTCTCTCGGCAGCAACAGATTTTTCGCATTGTTTTCGTCTGTTTTGTCGTTCCTTTCTTAATGACATTACCGTTTGCTGACTTCGTTAAGCCAAAATGGACAGCGAAATTTAAACGGAACGATGATCAAAAAACAAATCGACGGAAGGTTGAGGATGGCAAACTCCAAATGTTTCTAGTTCATACTAACATGTTTATTCCTCCATTTTCTTAAAGTTCCATCTTTGTTTATTTCCATTCAGTGTTCTCGTTCTAACTGAGAGACAAGACTTCGCAGTGCCGTCAGCTTTCAAATACGCTGGCGATCTAGGAAAGCCCATACATACACTGATTGCATAAAGATCCAGAGAAAGAAATTCGTGGCCGACAGACAACCGGCTATCAATGTAGGACTAGGAAATAAGACCGCTTATGAAAAGCACTTATGGAATTTCACCTTTGTATATTCACACAGTTGTGGCATGATTTCCTTAAAAGATGCTCTCTTCACGTATTTACAATAACTTTTAGAACCCAAACGATGTATTTCATCTCCCATGATAAATCTTCCACCAGTTTACTGATTCTCTATGGGTGAAGGGCTCCATCAGTCCTAGTCGCGTGAGTTAACTGACGACAACTATGTGGTGCAAGGCACCTCTGGGCACTGCTCCACATGTGCTCCATTACCAAGTTTAAATAAACGAAAACCTGAAAAAATTTAGTCACCTGCAAAACTTTTCGATCGAACTAGCAAAAATCTTACAATAAAACTGTGATAGCAACAAAGCAAAACGTTTTTATAATATTAGGCCTTCTACAAATTAATATCGGTTTAATTTCCTTTCCCTTCTACATGCTCAAGCAACAGCTTCTGAAGCAATGCTGTTATATTATGTCATCTCATAACTCGTTTCATCCACTTTCATCGCATACAATCTATTTGTGATACAAAATGTTTTTTTTGACAGATTTAGAGGGTGAGTAGCAAAATGGTAGTGATGTCGTTAATCACCAGCATGGTCCTTTCGCGACCACGTTAGGTCTCAACGACCCTACCCTCCAACCGGGATCGGGAAATTGGTACCAAACTTGTTTGGGTCCCATTTTCTTTCTCTCCCTCTTGCTTTCTCTCTCTCTCTTTCTGCCATCCAAGTAAGTACGCTCTAGACCAGACCTCTGCATTCAGAGAAAATATGAAAGACCAGTGTCAACAATCTGAGCTCGGTTGTAGTGCAGCGCATTCGAAAGAACTGCTAAAGAGATAGTAACAGCAGTTAGAAATAAGCAGTATCACATGGACGTGAAATGGGAACCGACGCAATGGATTTCTTCACCACATCGGAAATTTACATTCAAAAAAAACGAGAGTCGGAAGAAAATAAGAAGAGGAAACTACGGAAAGAAAAATAGGAACGAAACATTTATTTATTTTGGAAGAAGAAAGTTACCCGCATCTACACCTACACACACACAAACACGAAAAAACGCCTAACCCAAAAAAATATTTCTCAACGGGATTGATCTGTGGGGCACAAATCGGTATTGGACCAGATAAGCTGGAGCTGTGGTATGAATCACAGTGGAGTCACTTCTTCATTTACTGCCTACATAATCACTTCTTTATTTACTGCTTAGTCCTTGTTCTTGGCAAGGTATGTTATCAAATAAAACTACTGATTGTTGTTAGAAACTATTGGTTAAAGCACGGCTGAGAGAATGGTGGAAGGAAGGACCCTCATAGTGTGGTGGTGAAAGCGTTAGATCCCGGAAGTAGCGAGTTCAACCCCGTCCAAAAACATCCTGCGGTCCGTATTTTTGCAAATCTCTCGGCATGATTATAGTTGTAGTTCATGTCTTTTCTTGCCATAAAAATAGAATAGGGGGAAATGAAATTTGTCTTCAGTAGTTCATCCAGTCATTTCTCATGACGTCTATTTTCTCCGTATTTCTCGAAGTTCACGGGAAGTGACGACATGTTTGAGGATTAACAACGTGAATCCTAAAGATGTGACTAACACTCTCGTATTAAAAAGGCCAATATTTTTCACGTAATTATTCACGTAATATTTTTAAAAAAAGCCAATATTTTTCACGTAATTGTATTGTCTGGCTAGTGGAATGTGAAATAGTAGTTTGTCGGCTTTTTCCACTGTCCACCAACGGTGGATAGAATTCTCGACTTTCTTAGTTCGACATACGGGACTTTTACTCGTGTGCCGCAGGGTGATTATACCTTTACATACACATATACAAAACGTTAATTCGAGGTTGATGTAACGGGATCAATGCTGTGCAACTATGTGAGGCTACAAACAATTACGGTTGAAAAATGATATTTGTTCACTGAGCACATGAAATGATGTCGTGACTGAACAGCAGATTTAAGAATTGTCATTTAACCAAGTAAATAAATGGTTATATAGTAGAGGATATGTTTAGTGAGTAGGGAAGATGAATCTAATACAATTGCTATTTGATCAAAATGGCACAGTAACTCTTTCCATGAAGAGGGGAAACAGTAAAAAGTTGCACTAATAATATTGTAAGAACTCACATAAGAGATTCAAGCATTGTGCGAAGTGACAAGGGCTTAATCAATGTTGTGTTTAACAAATAGGTCGCTTAACACTAACACAATGCGAAAACTTGTGAGATGGATTGATAAATAAAGACGAATAGATTGATGAACTGAGAAGTGTCATCGCACAGGCAGTTCGTATGTTGGCAGAGAAAGTGTTTTGACAATTACTTCCCTGCATAGAAAATGATTATGATGATTAAGATGATTAAGCAAGTAAGCAGACTTAAAGGTTATTCATGAAAACAATGATATGGTATATACATGTAGAGAAGACAAATGAATTAGGGATAGAAATGGGGAGGTAGGACGAACCTGACGAGCTATGCTAAATGGACGGAGATGACCCAAGCATTGCTAAAAACAGGGCGGAGATGACCTAGGCTACATTGGGTATGCCACTGGGGCCGCCCTTGGTTATTGGTATCCCATTGTGGACGGCCATAGAAGAGACGAAGATGTTCTAGCGAATACGAATACGCACAGAATTATAGAGAATATTTGTTACGTAGATAGAGAATTCTCTGCATCGATAGAGCAATTCCTTATAATAATATCGTGTTTATAAGAAGCTAACACTAGACAAATATAGTCATCGTTCCGGAATAGGATAACAAACACATGTTTCAGAAGCATGAGCTTTATATACTATAAAGTAAACGAGCTTGTTAAAGGTGGACTAAGATATCGAGTACAGAACCAAGGCGTAAAAACCCTACGTTACGGTCAGTTCCATTACATAGTACTACAGGTAGTGTATTGAGCTTAAACTATATCATCACCGATGCTGATATAGAACGCGTAATAGTAGAAAACCGTTAAGAGAGAGTCCTAGACTCGCCCCTAGTTCATAGAAAGTTTTCGCAGTCATAAAAGAAACACAGATGGTATAGCCAAGAACTACTCTCTCTCTGTCGCATATCAGTTTCACGACATTTTTAGAAAAGCGTTAAATAATTTTGCTAAAGTGGTTGTAGGTCCACTCTAGTCTAAAATTTTTTTAAAATATGTTTTATTTACTGTCTGCTAATACTTTCCACGGCATGGTATAACATGAAATAGAACCGCTATGACGCTGAGTTATTTGCAAAACATGAACCCAAGATAATAATAACCATAATTGAACAGTGTGTATAGCTATAAACTTTTAAAGGTCTGATACACTGTCGGAAACGAATGTGCTATAATTTTTATCGATGAAAGAACATGGAGAATTTCGGAAGAGGCAGTCGCTCAATCAATATATCCGTTCTAACCAATACGCCAGAGGACCGCATGGCCACGACAGGTAAGGAAATCAAAATAGTGATGGCGGATGATCTTACTCAATGTCATTGTGCATTTAGAAACTAATGCGCCTAAGTGGCGAGAAGCGATCACCTTGATCACGTAATTTGACGACTCTAGGCGACCGCTCTGGACATTGCACCAACCCTTCGAATTCTTCTATAAATCTAGGAGGGTGAGACCATGGCACGAACACATACTGATTATCATTGTCCGAAGTTAGTGCTTTACGTCGGAAGACTTTGAAGGTTCGCATTGCTCCTCATCTTTTCAGTCGTAAACGCTTCATTAAGTTGGTTAGTCATTGAAATGCACTCATGCCCATTGCCAACCCAATTTTCACGAGAGTATAGAGCCGATCAACTCTTCTTCCACTACGTATTTCGATGAACAGCTCTTCGTTTGTTTCACATGCCTCCTTAAGAGAGTGCTCTTTTCTCTAGTCGTTCAGTTTGTATTTAGGTGTACTATTATGACCTAGCAAACGCAAAAGGGCGCGTGTGGTGCAGTGGTTGGATGCTCCATGCAGCACAGAAGTGGAATCGATCCTTGCGCCCGTGGCTCACCAAGCCTTCCATCCCTCCGGGGTCGGCAAATTGATACCAGACTTGTCTGGGAGGATAGCAGCACTGGCTTGATACATCGGTAGGCTACCGCGAGTCATTGTAAAGATCAGATATGCATTCAATCACCTTCAAACGATACCTAATGAAGTCGAATGCACAGCGCATCCATCATGGATTGATCAACGACGTGAGCTTTATCCTTTTTTATTATCGCCTAGAAGTTAGCTGATTCGAAAGAGTATTTTTCTAGATTATTAGTAGCAGAAGATCGTTTTTCTATTCGACATTTTCAATTGGCCCTCGAATGAATGTACACAGTTTGGTTGAGAATTTCTGGAACCCACTGAACTTAAAGTGAATGTTATAGTGCTCTTGTTGTCCACTCGCGTACTCACGTATTTGAACTAAGGTATATTTGCCATCGGTTAGATATCATGAATTAGCAAACGATTTTGATCAAAATATCCGTTTATCTCAGCTAAATATTAATGCTACATCAAGTTAGTACTGAGCTTGTCTCATTTTTAAAATGATGGGCTATGAAACTTGAAGACTATACGAGTCGTTAAGCGACACAACCCCTTACTTTTCTTTATTGCCGTTGCGTTTGCACCTATACCATTTCTTTTAGCAATTTTTCTAGCCATTTCTTTTTCTAGTTTTTATCATCTCTTTTGCCACTCGTCTTATCACTTGAAGTGCTAAACTGGCTTCTCCGCTAATTCGTTATCATTTGTTCTTCATCACAAAATGCTGCTTTATACAAGATCCTACTGATCTCCATTGTTTTTTATTGGGAATATTTTTGACCTTGTATGAATTTTAACCACGGATATGAGAAAATTGTAACAATCGTAGCTCTGACTTTGTCATCGAATGTACTATTTCTCATCCCCTTAAACGACGCTTTATAGCAAAGATCCGTTGGTCATGGTGGAAGTATCGCTCTTGGCTTCTTATTAGTAAAATGACAATTCAGAAATATATAGACATGTGGGGTGACCATATAGGCCCCTTAACCTGTTTTATATCTTTGCATACTTGGATACTTTGGCAGTCCGTCCTCACTGTTTCGACGGGTCCCAGCATATTCTCTATTTTGCGGAATTTTTGCTGGTTTAGCCATTATGCTTTCACGGAGTCCCGGGGTCAACCTCGGCAAAGTCTGCTCGAGGTTGCCACCATAGCACGCGGTCGCCGCACTTATGGATCCATGGGAGATGTGCCACCACGCGACTAGTTTTATAACAGGGCGGTGGTGGACCCTGGTATTAGTTTACTTTTAGCTGGGATTCCGCATAAAAACGTCGAGCTCCTTCTCAGCATGGGAGACCCTGCAGTGGGGAGGAATCTCACCGCTGTACATCGCAGCACAACACCTATGAGCACCTCCCAGCTACTATGAGGCGGTAAACCATTGGGAGAGTTTTCTATCCTTCAAACTGAATGTTTTGCTCAGAGGTTGCAAAAAAATTGGTGGCTTTAAATTCTAAGCGGGCATATCCTAAAAAATCCTGGACCTTGTCAATGCTAATAATTTCCAGGATGATCTGCGCATATCTGACAACCAGTAGCAGATGGTTAAAACCTCAATAACTTTTGTAGAAGTTTGAGATTGGAAGCATATCATCCAAACATTGTATACTGCTTTTAAAGGCATGTGGCGAAGTGTTTTTGCGAGTCTGAAGTTCTGAACAGTTTCACTGAGGTGGTGTAATGGGTTGGTGTAGTAGAATAGTAGAATAGCAGAATGGTATAGTAGACCGATTTAATGCGTTGAGTGCTGGGTTCATTATTTGATCTCTCACATAATCCTTTCATTTACAACTTCTTCGATTCACCTAGGCACAAATGATCTGTAAACTAACTAAAATCTATAGTTCTTGCATTTTCAATACATTACTGTTGTCATCGATTCTCTTGTAATTACTGCGTGCTGTTAACATAAGTCTTAGTAAATACTTTCATTGCTCACAGGTACTCTACTCAGTAATTCTTCATTCATACTGTTAAAGTATTCTCTTTCGCGATCGCTATTCACATTCTTGCACTTTGAGACACCAATCCTTTCGAGGGTGTGGGTTCTAGTCTCCAAGCATTGAGCCGTGCCCAATAGCACTGTGCTTGATGGCTACGCTATGCCGTGCCTCGTGGCATGCCCGATGGTTAAGAAGGGCTGTGATTGTAGGGCACGGACGCAGACGTTGTGGTAAATGCAGTCTCTAACGACTTATAGAATGTGTTTGCTGAGTGCATAGAGAATTCTTTATTTGATAGAGGAATTCTTCATAGGCGAAACTATTGCCAGTTTTTTCAAAACTGACGTATTATCGTATTATCTTTTAGTTTGAGATGTCAGTTGGGCATTCTGCTTGTTTACGAACAAATTCTAATCCATGCTCAAAAGCCAGTGGTGTTCGCTGTCATTTCGCTTGTTGCTGAACTTTCATTTGTTATCGCAGTGGTTCTATGCAGTCGGCATCAGTTTGCTCGTTGACGACAAGGCATGAAATCTACTGGAAATTGTCAAGGTTCTTCCCAACTCGTTTTTTTTCCCTTTTGAGCACATTCATTAGTTTCTTCATATTATAAGTAGTTTCCTCAAAAGCTTTCCTTGTTGTATTCAGGTCTTATTTATTTCGGCTGCTACCATATTTCATTTGATATCAGTGATTTCACTCCTCGACAAATGTTATGTGAAGCGGGTGTTTTTGCATATCATGTAAGTCATGATGGATTAACTCATAAATTTTTCATTGATTTCGATCCCATCACTTGAATCATCTGTAGTTTCGTTGATCGTCGAGTGACTCGAGCGGGCGCCAGTAAATGTTACATTTTACCCTGTTGCGTGCAAGAGTAGCACAGTGGGTTCCGCTCTTTCTAGAGACTGACCATCGGGTCGGTGGTCTTCCTCCAGAACGTTTGACATCCCAAGGAAACCAGTCACTAACGGCTATTCTCCATCGGTTGTCGACCACGCGCACTACGTGTTCGGCCCTCCCCCCCCTTATCTTCGACTGTTTGGCGTACAGAACGGCATCTTCGATTTTCGATCGTTGACGCAGCTCGGAGTTTCGGATCCCTTCCCTTAGTTGTATGAAACGGGATATTCCTAGCGTCGTCCTTTCGACTGCTTATTCAATAGCGCTGAGTGATTTTTCATCCTTCAAGCAGCGACCAAGTTTCTGACGCATACGTTAGAGCAGGAAGAACTGTTGAATCGAAAAGGTGGGCACGGAGTCGGGTGTTCTTTATTCTCTTCACTACATCCCCGATGCTCTTGAAAGCTCCCCAAGCCGCTCGCTTGCTTGTGCTCAGTTCTTGTGCTAGCTCGCCCACCACATTGATTTCCCGGCCTAGGTAGACATAACTGGAGCATTTGGAGATATCCATTCCGAAGAGCGTGGATGGAGAATACGAAACCAATCCGTTCCTCATAAACATCGTTTCTGTGAGATTTAATCGAAGACCAATCTTTCCACAGGCCAATCAACATTCGTTCCGAATGGCTAATATTTTTTGGTATAAGGGCGTTGTCATCAGCAAAGCGAAGGTGGTGTAATTGCCGACCATCGGTTTTCACTCCTGTGTTGTACCATTCCAATGCTCGCATGGTGTTCTCGAGCGAGGCAGTAAATAATTTTGACTAGATGGTATCTCCTTGCCTAACTCCTCTTGTGACGACAACGTTAATATCGTTGTAGAATGGAGAAATCTTGGCTGTGAAATTTTTGTACAGCTCACGAAGAATCTTTACGTACTGAGTAGGGACTCCTTGACTATCAAGGGTTTTCATGACTGGTTCTATCTCAATTGAATCAAAGACCTCTAAGTCGATGAAAGTGAGACAGAGCGGTCTTTTGTACTCTCGCGATACCTCAATGAGCCTTGTTATCGTGCGGATGTGGTCCATCGTACTAAATCCTTTTCAGTTTGGTCAAATGGTTGCCTTTTGTCCAGTGTTCTGTCAATCCTGTTTAGGATGACTCGAGTGAAATGCTTGTAGACGGTAGAGGGCAAACAGATTAGGCGATATTTACCTATGTCGTGTGGGTTACGCTTCTTGAACAATAACACGGTCTTGCTGGTCTTCCACTGAGTACGGCCATGCATTCAGATAGCTAACCAGTGAAGATCCGAGGCAGTGTGTTTACAAGGACTGGCTGAAGGTTCTTCAGGTGTTGTGGTCTTATCCTGACCGGACTTGGTGCTGCTCGATTTTTCCCCGACGAAATGGCATGCCGGATTTCTGACGGAGAACTTGTGGTACAAGTAACCATCCTCTATTTCATATGACGGGAGATGGACGTGGCTATCGAAGAGATCTGAGTAGTATTCGTGAATGAGTTTCTCCATGCCTATTTGGATGCTGCAGCTGTTCTGTCTGGGCGTAGGAGTGCAATCTTCTTGTTATTGTAATAGGCGAAGCATCAGTGGGCATTGCGAATGCTTTTCCCAGCCTCTGTAGTTTCGATCGTTACAGCTGTTCTTCTCTTTTAAGAGCTTCATTTATCGCCTGTCTGCATCCAATAGAAAAGCGATTTCTAGGGTCGATGCGAATATACGAAAGCTTCGAGGATGATACATCGAACTCTTGGACGTTGTGGTATCTTACAGGCTTTACCTATTTCTTTTATTTGTCCGCTCTACTATTTTTGAGGATGTTCTTTCTGTTTTGTGTCGTTGTCCTCTCTGTGTTATGTGTTCGTCTTGACTGTTTGGTAAGAACTATATAGTGAGTTGATGGCGCACAAAATAGAACATTTTTTTTACGCTGGGTTAGTTCTGCAAATTTATACTAGTATCTGCCATGTATACCTTGTATTTTAGGTAACAATGACCGATGCTATACTTATACACGATTTATTGTTATCCACGGAGTTAATAGTCTTCAACAACTTTTCCATTGGCTTTCGATCTATGGAATCGTCATAATTATTTATTGATGTGTAGTATTTTTTCTGTCATCGTCCCAACAATTTACCTCTTCATTGTGGGTGGGAGGTGTTCCCGAGTGTCGGACTGCGATTTATAGTGGGGATCCATCTCCTAGCAAGGTCTCCCAAGCTGAGAAGAAGTCCGGCGTTTCCTCAAGGAAGCCCAGCTAAGAGTAAGCCAATACCGGGATCCACCACCGTCCTGGTGTCAATCTAGTCGCATGGGGGAAATCTCGCTCTGATCGACAAGGGCGGTGACTACGTCATGCTGTGACAACCTGGGGTCGACTTTGATCAGGCTGTCCTCGAGACTCCACGGAACCGCGATGGCTTAACCAGCGAATCTCTGGAGAATGGCAATTATGCTGGCGTCCGCACAACTAGCGAAGTAGGGCCACCCAAATATCCAATTAGTATTATTTTGCCTTACAATTAGAGATTCTGATTGTTCTGTTTGACTGATCGTTCTAGGTAACACGGGCATCGGATTTGGCATTGAACGTTGGAATCGTGATAGAATAAATCAAAGAAAAATAGTACGTTGCTAATGAACTAAGTTTTTTTTGCTTCTGGATATTTTTTTACGCATTGATAAGTTTAATTCGAACAGGTCTAACAGGCTGTACTCAATTTTAAGTTGCTTTAATATTTTCGCCAGTTGTATTTCTGAGACTTGATTTTATCGCTATCATTTGCAGATGCCCTTTCAACATTGTTTAGACGACCATTGACCAATATCCGTCGCCTAACTGTATCGTCGCTGATCCACAGTACAGTAGCGCTTATAATGGACTAAGGGAAACGCTGTGTTGTAAAGGCAAGCTCTTGGCCATGTCTTTCCTAACGTTATCGCTGTTTTCTGTGCTGCTTTCAGACTGCGTTTTTGAGTGGAGTTCAGCCGAAGCTTCTTGTTGGTTCTCCATTCAATCTCAATTTTTGGTCCAATTTATTCAAGCGTTTGTAAGAAATGTAGGTCTATTTCATTTTGTTTGTTTAAGGAGAAATACTTTAGAAAAAGGACTTGTATCGTAATTCTCTTGCTGGTCGAACGGTCGAACGATGCACATCTCAACGAATTCAGCAAGTGGTAAGTTCGTCAACTTCTTCTTGGTAGTTTGTGCTATTACTGATTTTTCTACTGCGCACGTTAATTTATATACTATTAACAAGCATTTAAAGGCCGTGTGGCACAGTGGTCGGAGGCGCCTGCGATACACATAGGATTGATCCCAGCACCCAAAGCTAACCAAGCTCCCAATCCCTACGAAGTTTGCAAATTGGCGCCAGGCGTCTCTGGATAGCAGCACTGGCTCGATACATCGGTAAGCTATAACGAGTCATTGTAAAGGCCAGTTGTGCGTTCGATCACCTCCAACGGTGCATAATGAAGTCCAATGTATGGTGCATCTCTGAAGGAATAATCAACGCCGAGCGCTTTATCCCTTACCTTTTTATCGAATATTTACGGCCGATGCTATTGAATCGTCGATTTTTGGAGCAATTGGGCTGGTAGCAGTTTTTCTTCCCTCAGCAATTTCGCATGTTAACACCTGTTCAGACACGAAGTGTTCGCACTTATGCATTCTTAGGTCAACTTTTTCTTTTTCGATTTCACCTCCTGTGATAATCGTTTATGAAGTTACGACATTGTTGTTTTGAACTGTTCCACCTACACAAGCTTTTCTCGGTTAGTATTTCGGTGCCTTCGCTTTCTTTAGATCCGGCATGGTTCCAGTCGATCACAGCTGTCCTTCGTTTCGATTTAGTTCTTCGTAGTCGCATTGAGTGAAATCTTCTGAAGTGCAGCACCGTCCTGATGAAACGACATCACTCGATAGTGCTCTTTTATGCAAGACGATTCTCAATTGAATGGTTGCTCGTTGATAATAATGTAATCATCTTATGTTATTACAATTGCTCCCAATGGGTAATCAGTCAGCAACCGTTCTCTGTATGGAGCACGAGTGAGGTTAACTCATTGTAGTTCTGCTCCACTCAGAAGAAGTTTCAAGCTCGATATGTTCTTACGAACATCCATGTCGCAAAAAAAGCAAATGTCGATAATCGAATAGAATCATAGCGGCTTTGGAAAAGGCGAAGGCGCGGAGATGATAGCCTAGCACCTGTGTCACCTATCGCCCCGTTGATCGATAAGTAACTCAAGCGGTCACCATTAAATCTTCCATTTTTCCATGCCGCTCAGTGAGTTTTGCTTGCTCACAATCTACAGATAATTTACATAGAGATAATTCCTAGCCGAGAATTTATAATTTTCCGCTACACTGTGTTACATGAAAGTTTATAAAGCTCGCAGTAATGAGAATTGGAGTCCTTGTTTGTGGAGAACGAAGCAAGAGGAACAACGAAAATAACCGCACGGTAATAGGAAGCTCTGATTACCACTAATTAAAACAACGATGATTTATAAATTTCATCTCGACCACGGTTTTCAACTCACTGTCGATAGAGTTACAGAAACCTTTTCTCTTCCGTGTTTAGAAGCAGTTCAGCTATATAATGCAAGCTCCTAATGTGTAAAATGTTTCCATGCCTTCTCCTTCTTCAAAAGCACAACGATTTGAGTGGACTGTGAGCAGCAGTTTATCCTTACGATTTGGGTACTTTTGATCGGATCGAGTCGAATCTAGTAAGCTAAAGTACTACTCGAATAAAGTAACCTCATTCAGCAGTGATTTTGGCACGGTGGCATTGCACCCGGTACCAGTAGGAAGCACGCCGATTAGCACACATCCACGTATTTTTTTTTAAAAAGCGGATGAGGTTGTTTCATTCCGACAGTGGAAGCTCACGCAGGAATCTTGTGTAAATTCGCCAATACTAAATGATTTTGGTATTTATTCACAAGTTGGATGGAGTCCGTCTTGCAAAAATATCTATCTTGGGCCAAAATATCGCTAACTGAAAAAATCTAGAGAGAAAAAATCTGCTGAGTTACGCAGCGAAGTGTTCAAAGTTAGTCGTTTTAGTCGGACGTTGTCGGACTCTACTAAAGGACCATCGATGTTTCTCTCATCAATGAGGACAGCATCCAACGATCGTGGAAGAATTAGGCAATTTGATGACGTTAGTATGTTGAACGTTTATTGAATTAATTGCAAAGCCTAAAAGTTTCGAAGTTGATCACTTGAAAATGTGGCATGTAATCGACTCCATTTGAAGCATCGTAAAGGTGATTATATGCATATCTGGCCTACAACTTGCAATGATCCACCTATACATTAAACTAGTGTCATTTTCCCTCCCAAACAATTCTCGTTCTAATTTGCTCACCATGGATGATGGGACGCTTTATTCGATCGGGATCGCAGGATCGAACCAAAGACTGTGTGTATATGAATGCGTAGTTTTCTTGTTCAGCAATCGCGACGTTGTTATACAGCATACATTTACTTCCATAGAAAAGAACACATTACAATGCAACACAACAGTAGCTGACGTTTCGGCAGTATCGCCTTCTTCAGAGTCATCAAGCATATGCGACTATAATCAGCTGTTCTAACCGTCCTCATTGGAAGTCATGTAAAAAAGCGGCTCTGAAGAAGGCGATACTGCCGAAACGTCAGCTACTGTTGTGTTGTATTGTATTGTGTGCTTTTCTATGGAAGTAAATGTATGCTGTATAACAACGTCGCGATTGCTGAACAAGAAAACTACGTATTCATATTCCAATGCCGAGGTTAGTAGAAAGTCGAACCTGTGAACTGTGTGTATATTGCGTGGCATAATTAACCACTTTGCTTCACGTGTTAAGATTGATTTCATCCATGGTGATTTTAGTATTTTTTAGAATGAGCTTAACTAATGGATCATTAGAATTGTTCTGCGCTCCAAATCCATCTATTATTCTGCCCATTGTTCACTTAATCGATTAGTATTTTTTCTACTACGCGCCCATAGAAAATGCGCTTACTTTTCTATTCCTTGTAGACCTAATGCACGTGCACTGAATTCATATAGTGATAAATAGAACATAACGCTTCACGGCATCTTATCGGAATTAGGTCGGTGGGTTTCGATTTATTCTTCTTAGTGCACAGTCAAAGGCGGTCTCATCAAGATGTCGAAACCTCAGTTAGTATATAGTTTATAACTTTTTTTTTCGAGGTTTTTCATTTCCATTGATAATGCCGGATGCGATATGTCTCGCAGCTTTCTCTCACTAACCCAAAAAAGTGAGAAAACATAGATATTAGCAAATCATAATGAAGAGACGTAAGATCGATTTTAATTTTATTTCAGACAGATTAACAGATGGAAATGAAAATAAAAATAATGGATTTAAAACTAGACAAGAAAATGAACAATCTAGGCTAACTTTGCAATGAATCAAAATATAGGCGAAAACACAGTAAGGGAGGCGGTGATCTACGTTGGGGGTGCACAATGGACCGTAAGCCTTAAATTCAATGCACGCTTTGCGTGTGGAGCAATTCAGCGTAGTTCCATTCGTCTGTCGCATGACAAAAAAAAATACAAAGCTATTCGCCAAAAAGCTAAAATTCTCCGTCAAACGTTGTCCACTACTAGTACACCTATATAATTCCATCAAAAGCAAAGAGACACTAAATGTTACAGTTTTGACAATTTCATGTAATAACAACTTTCACCACAGCTTTAGATTGAAAAAATTTGAAATAGGAAAGTAAAGTACTTTCGTATTTTAAGTCAGCTGATCCTTGATTATGAGAGAAATGCGTTTAAAATAGCATGCACTCTGCCGCATTTCATAACAATAATTAGTTTCTTTCCAAAATAGCTGAGCATGTAGGGGAAATGCTTAGGTTAAAAAAGGATACGGAAGGAAGCCGATAGTCAGCGAACTGCGTTATAAAAATGAAATCATATCATTGGCGTTTTTAGTGTTTACTTAAAAGGCCGTTTTTTTTTGTAAACAAAGACGGATGAAGCCTTCGACGTTGACCAATTCCCGAGGAATCCGCCATGTGTTCAGCTTCATCAAGCATCATTGCAGGTGACTGAATGCATATCTGGCCTATACAATGACTCTCGGTGGCCTACCGATGTATCGAGTCTTTGCTCCTATCCTCGCAGACAAGTCTGGTACCAATTTCCTGACTTCGGAGTAATTGAAGCTTTGGTGAGCTTGGTAGGTGGGTTCGAGCCAAATACTCCGTTTGCATTACAGGCCTCCTATAACTAGGCCACCTATAACTAGGTCACCTATAACCTATGATTATTGCAGAACACACGCCTATGGTCTGTTTAACGAAAATTGCGTTGTAGAAAGTAATATAAATTGGCGACAACCGAAGATAATGATAAAAAATTTGTTATATTGAACATCCGTGATGTAAGACATCAGAAAGGGTGTGCATATTAGGACATCTCAATTCGGATTCAGCGTGTTCAATTACGAACTTTTGTCTGAAAATCACTTAAGAATATGATCGTATTCCAGTTGTATTGTAGATGAGATGTACAGCCTACTTTCTGTAGTCTAGGGTACTGACCACAAGCATCATCTAATAAAGAAAAATTTTGTATTTCATTAACCCATAGGTCACTGAAGACAGAAATGCTTCGCTAGGAGGTTGTAAACTGGCTCAGTGCATCCCAGATTGGTGTTTGTGTGAAGAAGCATTCAGCTGGCAATCCATAAAGGAAATTAGTGTAGCGCACTGGCTAGAAAATCCATGGAACTTATAGTGGGTCAGCAGTTCAACGTCACGTTTAGGGGCAATCTAAAATTTTATCCTTTCGAAGTTGGTAAATTAGTGTCAGACTTGTTTGAAGGGTTAGCTATAGTAACTTAACGCATCCATAGGCCATTGTATATCCCACTGTGCATTCAGTCAACGGACGTTTTTCTATTAATCGTTATTCGTGTCAGAATACAACGAAATTAAATGATCTGCGAGAACTCAAAGAACAATGCAGATCTTAGTAGGAAATCCGACCAACGGTGGCTAAGATGTAGTTCATCAAGAAGCAAGTCGCTGGTTTGCCTCCACCGCAACGTTCTCCTCCAATCAAATTGGTAACGCATTAGCTCGACTATCTCCAAGATTTCTAGGAGAATCGACTCTAGCAGCATTCTACAATATTTATAAGGGAAATAAGAACTTTAGGACGCAGCCGAAACTACGAATGTTCGAAGACCTTTGTGGGCGGTAAATGGGAGAAAAACGAGTCGAATTCAACAAGTGTTGTTACCAGCGCAGTAGATTTGATGAGGGATCATGTAAACTAAGCAAAAAATAGTGCAGTTTGGTCAACTGGATTGTTTTCAATAATTTTCAGACGTGAGAATCTAAACGCAACCCATTATCTCCCAAATTTCGCGAGGAAAACGAAACCGACAAGTTTGCGACGGATTGGCTTCAGTATCAAAAAAGATCCGTACACTTCAATGTCAGTTTTTATATAACGCATATTTCAATACTCAGTACAAAAACAGTAGATTACTGCGTATCTGCGAAACATAGTCGATAAGTGATAGCTCTTTTTATTTCTTTAATGAATTGATATCGCTTTAATTATACGGGTAGCCCTAACTACAGCAACACCTCAACCAAAGTAGGATCTCGATCTGATCAGTCGTGAGACAACATGGTGCGCTCCAATTGAATGCTTGAATTCAAAACTTCCAGCAGAAGCAATCTTGTGGTTATCTTAGAATGCACGTGGTTTAAAGTGATATGGTGCGTTTATAGCCTCTCCTTTGGATTTAATTCGGCTTCAAACGTAAAGAAATCGAGAATTAAGGCGGGTCGCGATGGCCACCGATAAATGAGCTCCAACTATGGTGGATAACTTTGAGCATTTCATGCGCACGCGGTAGAATTCGGAAAGCTACCCATGTCAATTCTCTTCGATGAACACATTGAAAATGAACAGCTTCTTAGCACAAATGAGACGTCGTTTCCGTATTCTAAAGTAGCGGCCCTGCCTGAGCAGTTACGGAGCGTGAGCAAGGTCTCGTAGCTCCAATGTGGGCTCTTTATTGTTCTTACGCAATCGAGTAAGCACATTTAAAAAGAGATCTGAAATAACGCTAAATAAAAGAGAAAGAGAGGCATAAAGCGATCTGATGAAGAAGGTATCAGTCAACTGACTTATTCAGATTTCTGACTAACTTGACTACAAACAACACAAAATGCATCTGGGGCTTTACGCCTGTTGCAACATCGCATAAAAATAGATGAAGGACCAATCCAGAGAGTTCTTAGAATAGCATCGTCTCTTCGCAAAGGCCGTAAACAAAATGAATAGTTTTTTCAGCATCGGAGTAGTAGGAGGGAAAGAAGAGGACGATTTGGATCGAGTTCTTATGAATTTTCATCATGTCATTACTTTACTTGTTTATCAAGTTTTACAATCATTCATTATTATTTTCATCCGTATTCGAGGTTATCTCGTCAACTTCTAGTGAGCAATTTGACCGTCCTCATCTGTACGAATTCTAACATTTTAAACGTGTTTCCATGACAGCTCCTGTTTTCGGATCCTCAATGAATTCATATTTTAACGTGGTGCTAACTTTAAACGAAAAATCGGTACTCTTACTTAAATTGTCCACTTCAGTGAAAATAAATCGTATACATCCCATTATAGTGCCTGCCCAACTGGCATATTATTGCCTTCGTAAGACTTCCTTGGAGCTCCATGAAACCAACAACATAGCAATCGATTGTCGTCAGCTCGGATGCAACGGCATGTTCTTATGAATAGGATGGGGACTAAGTTTCTTGCTGCCTATTTACCATTCTTAGTGATGTTCTGTTGGACTGGACTTTTAAATAACGATGCCGAAATGCTCGGACTTGATGTAAAGTATACTTAGTATCTTCCCCACATTTATTTTGCGAAACTGATCCATAATATCCTCGCAAAAGGTCAGGTACAAATGAGAATACAGAACCTCGATTTTACCAAGAACAAAGAAAATGGTAAATTCGTTCAAAAAAACGGTAGCCCTTCGATGGTCTCGGATAGCGTCAAGCTCTAGAAATGTACCATTTCAGAATCACCTTCCACTATACGGTAGCATGGACGGATGTAAACGACAAACTGATGAGTTGTTATGGAAAACTGGAACAAAAGCTCCGTAGTAAAGTGGAGACGAATGACCGACCGAGAAACCGTGAGTTTCGTGTCCGCCAGCGGTAAATAAAATAATTCGCATCGAGTAAAGCAAGAAACAGGGACGGACTGTTCCTTAGGGCTCCAAGGTCATTCTCATTCATTCGTTTATACACAATGGTATATAAAACTGCCAAATGAAAGTAAGCCAAAAATCCACATATGTAATAACGTCTCCGCAATGGACCAGTTGGATTTATCCACACTTCTTGTTTTTCACTGGTTTCTAACAAATGAACATTATTACTTCTAACGTTAACATTGCAAACAAGAGCAAGACCTGACGAACAAGAAAATCCCCTGGCGACTCAAGTTGAAGGGAATTTCAAGAGCATTTTCAAAGTCATTTAGAAAGCGACGTTGGAATTCGAGGAGGTTTTTGAAAACATGGTTTGAATTTATATCTGACCAAAAAAGCTGCCGAACAGTTGAAAGCACTTTTACTCAACAACAGAATATTTTGGCGTATAATTCGATGTATAAAGAAGGCTTGAGAAGCAAGCATGTAAAGTGCATTTTCCGAAGTACACTACATAAGAAGTGCCGTAACCAACTGCCACAATTTACAGTAATGATTAATGAAAAATCATACGAAAATGATCAAATAAAGTTCGACGTTGCTCCGAACACTGAGCAGGTGAAACTTTATGCCAATAGAACAATTTCGATTGATTCCTGCATTGTATTATACTGCGCCATGTAAATTGCAATAACATATCTGAAAAAAAAATGAAAATATTAATCCATAACTGAAGTTAAGAAAAAGTTAATCCATAACTGATGCAAAATTTATGCTTAATGAAATGGAATGCATGGCGTATCCCTCAGGGATCGATGAACGCTAGGAGGTCTATCCTTTATTCGTTGGTAGGTATGAGTATATACATAAATAAATAAATATATATATATATAAAGAGAGAAAATAGAAGAAATGCAGTCTTTTGAAATGTAAAAAAGTGTAAATCCAGGCTGTTGGGTTCGCTTAGTACTTTTTATTCTAGTTTTCTAGAGTAGCTACAAATATGCATTGCTTATGACCTATATTGATTACCGTAAACAGTTAAGAAATGTGGAGAGAGAACAAATCTTGTTCACTGTCGGGCTATCGTAGTTGAACTTCTACAACACGAATTCATTTTGAAACTTTAGCGACGACCTGCACATTGCCACGATTAATCAAGTGTGACGGCATTTGTCATTCGTGGGCTCCTGAAAACTACGTTATTCAGTTTGGACTATGTGATCACAACATCTGCTTTCGATGCTATCAAAATGAGGAAAGCATTCCGTTGACATATGATGGTAAGCTGATCAGGCGATTTCTAACCATAAAATATCTTCACATTAACGAAAAAGAAGCCAGATCGATAGATATTTTCTTTGAGAGCAAACGTCGGTGTTGACGATAGCAGTTAGTGAGAAAGGTCAAATTTGCGCCAGCGATTTTCAAAGAGAGTTTTTGAGTATATTTCGGTCTTGTTTATTGCCCGTATATAATTAAACGGATGGAGAGATTGACTCCGATCCATCTCTAATGATGTGCCTTGTTTTCGGATTTATGAAGCACGAAGTATAGTGATTGAATGCATACTTCACGAATACAATGAATGTTGGGCCCCACTAATGTATTAAGTTAGTGTTATTGTTCTCTAAAACGTATCTACTCTCCATTTGCTTACTCCGAGGTAATAGAAGACTTGGTTGATTTGAGGCCAAGCATCGGACAATCGACAGTGTGCATCACATCTTACAACAACCACGATCGTGTATCATTTCTAGTCCCTTCAAGCACTGAATCACCCGAGCCGGTGTTGGCGAAGTCTTCATTCGTCTTTATCACGCGCCATGGCTCTGCAGGATGGTCCCAGAGATTGGAAGGACACTGCGCTGGTCGAATTCGTCCAGTAGTACGCTCTCTGTTTTTTTCATTGCACTTTGGTACAGATACGCGTAAATTGTCGAACCTTCTCGGACAAGGTATGTAGGTTCATTTGATGGGGGCGCCAAGATAATATTGCCAATTGCTCGTGTAGCAGGTAATTTAGTTAGTTTGGCAGCTAATTTTTCCATTAGATTTTAAGAAATCCATCTAAATGTGTTTTCAGGTTGACAGTACAAAAAATTTCTGGTACAGGTGATACAATAAGAAGTTTGTAGTCTTTAGACAGTTTCTTCAGTGTCGATTCTTGATATGAATTTACTCTTCTCTGCATGCGAGTACGTTATGTGAGACTCTCTTCAGAGCTTCGATAATCTTACTAGCGTATGATGATATCGTTTTATAAGGCATTTCAGCACTATGGAGATTCACTTGATGAGAGAGGGAGACGGCAACCATCGTGAAGTATATGCGATTAATTCACGATTAATGGATGCGCTGCAACTCGAAAACTGCTTAAACCGCGCGATAGCATAATATTTATAGCCAGCTGTTCGAAATACACCGATAGGTGTTCTTCAAAAAATCTTTCCTGAATAGTTTGCTTTTATAAATGTTATAAATGTTATAATATAAATGATAGTGTAGCAAGTTTTTCATGTTTTAGGCAGTCATGGTTGCTGCAACAAAAAGTGCGTGAAACGAGCTCGAGCAGAATTGATCATGGAAAAACCCAAGTAAAATAATATTTAAAAATTTAGGCAATTTTTTAAGAGTTTGTCTAAAATATTTATGAAGGAGATAGTATAGCAAAAGCTGTAAGGAAATTAGAACATTATTACAAATGTGCCTCCTTACTCTCAAAGAAGACATTTGTATCCCACCGGTTAGTATTACTCCTGATTACACAACTTTTCTTTGGGTTGATCTCTACCTCTTTCCCATTCAAGCTATCTACATCTTCAGGATGTCTAAATGCTTGACTGGTAGCCTTAGAATACCAGGTTGGTTTATCAGTAATCAGTAGGAAGTCACTGTGTAATCCCGTTATCACGGACTTGGTAACGCAGTGGTAGTGATCCCTTCCATTACGTGAAGGGCTCATGATACCCGCGTCCAATTCCTCCCATATGCACCCAGATTGTCGTCCCTTCAGGATCAAAAAGTAGGTGACAGACTTGTCTTAAACAATCTGAATTTGTCTTCTGACTCCGTCTAATTCACATGTGGACGCACTAAAACCACCCTCTCATGATTCCAAGGTGAGGCGTGTTCACCGGCATTCAACGACAATCGTGACGATGACGAGAAATTTCTGAAGAAGAAGTCGAAACACGGCACAGAGATGCTCGAAGACCTTCACAAATGGTGGATGCAAGGAATTGCAGAAAGTGACGAGATTGACATAGTCATCCGATGTCGCCTTATGTAATTAATAACAATAACAAGAACAATAAGGGGCGCGTGTGGCGCAGTGGTTGGAGGCGCCACTGCGGCGCGCACGTGAAAATGCGCCCATGGCCCACCAAGCCTTCCATCCCTCCGGGGTCGGCAAATTGGTACCAGACTTGTCTGGGAGGATAGCAGCACTGGCTCGATACATCGGCCGGCCACCGCGAGTCATTGTAAAGGCCAGATATGCATTCAATCACCTCCAACGATGCTTAATGAAGTCGAATGCATGGCGCATCCCTCAGGGATTGATCAACGCCGAGAGCTTTATCCTTTTATCCTTTAACAAGAACAATAACAGCAGCACCAATATCAATAACACATAATAACAATATTTACCCGCTTACTTGGATGGCCCGTCTTAACTTTTTGTGCGAGCTCCAGCATAATCTTTATTTTTTCGGAGCTTTACTGGTTCCATGGAGTCCTGAGGTCGTTCAGGACAAAGTCTGCCCCACGTTGTCACCATCACAGGCACTTGCCGCCCATGTGGATCAAAGGGAAATTTGCCACCGCGCGACTAGCTTGATACCAGGACGGTGACGGTTCTTGGTATTGGCTTACTGCTAACAGGGCTTCTTGGTGGAAACACCGGATTCCTTCTCAACTTGGGAGACTCTGCCAGTAGGATGAATCCCTCGCCCTACATCGCAGCCCGGCACTCAGGAACACCTCTCAGCAGCCACGATGAGGCGGTAAACCATTGGGAGGAATAGTAACGATAGTAGTGATAAATAACAACAACAATAAACAATAACGACACTAATTAAAATAACAATAATAATAATGGGTCCAACATGCATTCACTTATCTGTGTGCTAATACTAAGAATGAAGTCGAATGAGTGGCGTATTTCTAAGGAATTGCTCAACAGCAAGCCCTTCACGTTTTTGAGCCATCTACTGCTTTACTCATAACATATTGTAAAAGTGTTTTTCTTGTCATTTTACTACATTACCTAGCAGCACACGTATCACACTCTGTGAATATCAACACTTCTTGCATTCGATTCATTCCCTAGCACCGAACAAAAGTCCTCGAACTTGAGCGCGTGAGTTCGTCTGCGATTTAAGGACTTTCTCCTTCTTCATGAATGTCGTTGGAAGTTGGTCGAGTCGACTCTCCGTGAAATTCTGAGTAGGCAGAAACAAAGCGTCTCAAATTGGATTGTAGGGAATGTATAGAGGATAAAGCTTTTGGCGTTGAGCAATCTCTGAGAGATGCGCCACGCATTCGATTTTACTAAGCATCGATGGAGGTGTTTGAATGAATATCTGGCCTTTACGATGATCCGTGATGGCCTACCGATGTACCGAATCAGTACTCTTATCTTCTCAAACATTTGGGGTCCAAATTCTCCGACAAATGGATGGCTTGGAGAGCCATGGGTGCGAGGATCCATCCCATGTGTGTATCGCAGAGCGCCTCCGACCACTGCTCCGCATGCGCCCTTTTTAGGCAGTGAGAGGCACCAATTTCTCGACCACAAAAGAATGCCGGCTTGTTTGGTCTGGGGCGGCGTCGAACCATATCATATGTAGGTTGGGAGGTCCGCGTAGTGAACCCGATCACAGCCTTTGCACTTTTCGCTCTCTATTACCAGGAGATATAACGCAGAGAGAGAAGGGCTGCTACAAATTATGACGTGTTTGATGTACAGATGTTGATTTTTTTTCAGAAACAGTTGCTTAATTATCGTTTCAGGGCAAAACATCGAGAAAAGAAGAATGTAATTGGAGCTAAGAACTACACTACTCTTCCAGAGAAGAAGCATAAATCCAGTGCAGCCAAATCGCAGAAGTCTGACAAAACCCAAAAGTACGAAACAGAGATGGTGAAGAAGCTAAAAGCTGTAGATAGTGACATCTCATATTACGGCAAGTATGATGACGTCTGTCTTCAAGAGATAGCGGAGGAGATGATCTCATCTGCAATTGTCGGTGCTGACAACCATGACTGACAACAATGAATGTGGTAGTGCATGTTAGCAGCTTTTAACTTGGAATGATCTGCTATGTGTTGAAATACGACAAAAATGAAAAATCTCGAAACCACAATGTATAACCTTTTATTTACTGTGTATTATTTTTTCATGGCGGGCTGTTATTATCCGAAATAGCGACCAACAAGAGACTACAGCCTCAGCTCAGTACTAGGTTATTAAACTACATTACTTGGATTCGCGGACAGCTCGTCCCCGCTGGCTTTGCGCGCCCCATCATAATTTCCATTGTTCGAGCTTTTGCTGATTTAGCCATTCTGTTTCCTGAAGTCCTGACGTTAGCTTGGCCAAGGTCTGCCGCAAGTAGTCATCACCACAGGCAGTTGCAAATCTCGTGAATCAGAGCGAGATTTGCCACTATGCGAGTAGTTCGATATCAACACGGTAATGGGTGCGCGTTGAAATTTTTGGTATAAATACAATCAAATAGAAAATTTTGACATTATTCCAATAGCAACGCGTCTCACATGACAAAAGTCTCAGCTGAGAAAAACAACTAAAAAGAGACTTCTAACACCACTAGCGAAAAAAGGAGACTTCTGAAGCCGCATCGAGATGGCTCGACACCTAAACACCTCTATCTTACGGCAAATCAGAGAAAAGGTAATATTTACCATTCTATGTTGACCTTAACAGACTCTGTCATTTGTAATTAAAAGACTTTTCGGCTAACCAATATGATTTTCAACAAATTCATTAAAGACCATTTTGAGTCGAGTTCTTAGCACCACACTATCGACCCACACATGATTACTTTCCCACGTATAACCGTCCTCTCTCTTCAACTGACGCGTCACAAGAAGATTGCAATCATCATTTGCTACTAAACGACCGACGTAACTAAGGATTAAGAATTAGATGCGTTCTACTATCAATTCGAGAAAGGTATTCACAATGATAAAGCACATCATAAATTTCATGTCGGAAACTTCAACGCTAGAGTAGGAAAGGCCAACGAGAGCGAATATAGGCTCGGAAATTTTGGATTAGGCGAATGAAGTGACAACGAGAACCGTCTCGAAAGACTTCTCTCTGCATCACAACTCTTCCATAAAACCCGTCTCTCCAGAGTCTCCAGAGTCTCGCTCGCCGCATGATTCGAACCTGCAGTGCTTCGTAGGCAGACGCGTTTCCCATTGCTCCAGGCGACCTTGTGAGTGTTTCAATAAACATGATGATTTGTCCGACTGCTCATTTTCGAATGGTCACTGAATATTCACTCACCAGCACAACAGCGAAATGAAACGCTACTGGAATGAAAGTCTCGACCACAGCAGGATTCGAACCTTGTAATGTTATGCCCCGTAGGCACACGTGTTACCCAATGCGCCACGCGGCCTTGTGAATAACCCAATAAATGTGATTACTTGCCCAATTACTCATTTTCGAATAGCCACTAAAAATCCATTAATGAGCACAACAATGCGATGTAACGCTTCTGGAATAAAAGTCTCGACCACGGCAGTATTCGTTCCTGGAATCTTCTGCTCCGTAGGCAGACGCGTTTTCTATTGCTCCACGCGGGCTTGTGAGTGCATCAATAAATGTGATTACTTGTCTGATTACTCATTCTTGAATTGTTACCGAATATTCACTCACGAGGACAACAGTGAGATGAAACATTCACCTGTATCACCTATATCACCTGTATCACCTGTAGTCCCGTTGACCGTCGAGAGACTCGAGCGGGCGCCAGTAAATCCTCCATTTTTCCCTGTCGCGCACTTGAGTATCCCAGTGGGTTCTGCTCGCTTTAAGGACTCTTCGAGCATCATATATTCCTTTCAGGCTTTTCGTGAAGAACTATGACCATCGGGTCGGTGGTCTTCGTGCAGTGCGTTTGACATCCCGAGGAATCCAGTCACTAACAGCCCTTGTCCATCGGTTATCATTCATACGCATTACGTGTCCGGCCCACCTTATCTTCGACTGTTTGGCGTATAGAACGGCATCTTTGATTTTCGATCGTTGACGTAGGTCGGAGCTTCGCATCCCATCCCTTGCTTGTGCGAAACGGGATACTCCTAGCATCGTCCTTTCGACTGAGCGTTCGATAACGCTGAGTGATCTTTCATCCTGCTTACGTAGCGACCAAGTTTCTGACGCATACGTTAGGGCAGAAAGAACCGTT
This sequence comes from Angiostrongylus cantonensis, assembly GCA_009735665.1. Classification (NCBI taxonomy): domain Eukaryota; kingdom Metazoa; phylum Nematoda; class Chromadorea; order Rhabditida; family Metastrongylidae; genus Angiostrongylus; species Angiostrongylus cantonensis. The sequence continues at coordinate 324,187 of MQTX01000303.1, forward strand.
GAGTCGTAAAGGTGAGCACGGAGTCGGGTGTTCTTTGTTCTCTTCACTACATCCTCGATGCTCTTGAAGGCTCCCCAAGCCGCTCGTTTCCTTCTGCTCAGCTCTGGAGGTAAGTCGTTCATCATATTGATTTCCCGACCTAGATAGACATAACTGGAGCATTCGGAAATATTCGTTCCGTTGAGCGTGAATGGGGCAAACGAAACCAATAGGTTCTTCCTGAACATTTTTCTTGAGATTTAGTCGAAGACCAATCTTTCCACACGCTTTATCAAAGTCCGCAAGCATTCGTTCCGCTTGGCTAATGTCTGGTGCTATAAGAACGATATCATCAGCAAAGCGAAGGTGATGTATCTGCCGACCGTCGATTTTCACTCCCATATTATCCCATTCAAATGTTCGCATGACGTTCTGGAGGGTGGCTGTAAATAATTTTGGCGAGATTGTATCGCCTTGCCTAACTCCTCTTTTGACGTCAACGTTAATATCGCAGTAGAATAGAGAAATTTTGGTTGTGAAATTGTTGTACAGCTCACGAAGAATTTTTATGTACTGAGTAGAGACTCCTTGACTACCAAGGGCTTCCATGACTGCCTTCATCTCATTTGAATAAAAGGCCTTCTGTAAGTCGATGAAATTGAGACAGAGCGGCCTATTGTACTCTCGCGATACTTCAATGAGCCTTGTTGTCGTGCGGATGCGATCCATCATACTAAATCCTTTTCAGTTTGGTCAAATGGTTGCCTTTCGTCCAGTGTTCTGTGAATCCTGTTTAGGTTGACTCGAGTGAAAAGTTTGTAGACGACAGGCAGCAAGCAGATTAGGCGATAGTTGCCTATATCGTGTAGGTCCCCCTTCTTGAACTGCAACACGGTCTTTTTTGTCTTCCATTGGGTAGGGATCTTTCATTCAGACACGTAACGTGAGAAGTGCCGAGGCAGTGTGCTTTCGAGGACTGGCGGAGGGTTCTTTAAATGTTCTGATCTTACCATGTGTGGACCTGGTGTTGTTCGATTTTTCACCGACGAGATGCCATGTCGGATTTTAGAAGGGAGAACCAGTGGTACAACATATCCATCCTCTTTTATTTCATAAGACGGGAGGTGGACGTAGCTATCGAAGAAAACTGAGTAGTAATCGTGGATGATTATCTCCATTGCCTTTCTGGACGCTGTTATTGTTTCGTCTGGGCCTCGGAGTGCAAACATTTTGTTCTTGTAATTGGCGAAGCTTTGGCGGGCCTTGCGAATGCTTTTCTAAGCCTCTGCATCTTCGACCAGTACTGCTGCTCTTTTCTCTTTAAGATCTTTTTTTAACGCCTGTCTGCATTGTTTCGCAAGCTCGGACGTTAGTTCACGGTTGCCTGCAGCTCGTGAGATTCCACGCTGGCGTATTAGCTCGAGAGTTTTTGGAGACAGACGTCTCTTGGTGTCCTTCAAATTCTCAGCTTTTATGGTGCTAACGTGAAGATGTTCAATGAGCCGATCGTATTGCTCGTCGATGTTGTCGACAACGGCATCTTCCCAGCAGCCCAATAATGAGTAGAATAAGTTCCAGTTTGTGGTGGTTCTAAGAACTCGGTTTTTAAATTTAGCGGCTTTTTCTCCTTTCCACGAAAAATAAGATCTTGCACGAAGGGGATCCCGTGTAAAATATTGGGACAACAGCGACATCGGTTGGGCAAAATTTCCTATTTACTATGATGTGGTCTATTTCGTTATGTTACTCTCCATTGGGCGATTCCCACATCCATCGTTGCCGGTGAGGCTTCTGGAATTGCGAGTTACCATGGATGGTCTTGGTCGCCATGTTAAACTTAGAGAGCCGCTCAACCTGTTCGCTCCATTCTAATCCGTTGGTCCCAATGTGAAGTTCCTCAGACGATCTTCTTGGTCCGGTCTTGCCATTGAAATCTCCAATGATGACCTTGAAAAATGTATGGTCTTCTCTGTAGAACTTCTCCAAGTCTATTTAGAACGCTTCGACTTCTCCTTCGTCATAGTTTGATGTTGGCGCGTTAACGACGAAGATTGTCAAAGCCGGTGTTGATTGACATCTTTTTAATCGTAAACGTCCGCGATTCGGGTTGTAAGCTGTTCGAATGAATCGATGTTCATGAACAAACTCGTGTTGACGAAAACGCCAACACCGCCTACTCCTCTACTGTCCCATGTTCCTAGGAACAGTTCTTCTCCAGTGTCATAGACAGCGTTGAATGGGTGGCGTCGCCTCCCTTCGGCCAGGCTAATGACCTCGTACTTATTATTCTTGCTTGCATGAGCAGGTCTTCTATCCAGGGCTCGCATGCAAGAGCACGTGAATTGTAGGTACAAATCGTCACTGTAGTTCTTGATCTAGGCAGCTTCCATTAGCCCTGAGATTTTAGCAGCCCCTCCGTACTCGTTTTATACAACGTTGCGAAATTGGGGGCTCATTCGGGGTCAGGGGAATAACGCCCGTTTATTTAAAAAGCATTTAGCATTTTTGATGCCCATGTATAGCTTGCTAGGCTCTGAACGTAAAGGCTGGTTATACTCACTGGTAGCTTGCCAGGCTCTCCCAGAGTGGAAGTGGAGTTTATTTGTTGGAGGCGACTCCTAACCGCCTCCCATATACCTCCCTCTCAGTTGATTGCAGGCTTTTGGCCGAATTGACACGTAGAATACAATCCGCACCAAGCGAGAACGCACCCACGCACGTATGCATGAATACGCTTTGCAAATACAAAAAGTACGTGCCAAATCGGCGCAGCAGAAACAAGGAGACCACCGCTGGATGCTCCTGCGTCTCAAACAAGCAAGGTTGATTTTGGTTCGCGATTTAAACCCTATCCGCCATTTGGGGACGCGCCACGTAGCCTCGCGACTAACCGGCTCAAGATCCCACATATGAGGGAGATCCGCGAAAAAGTCTCGACCACGGCAGGATGTAATCATGTGCACCTTAGGCAGGCGCGTTTATCAATGCTCAACCCGGCTTTGTGAGAGCATCAATAAATGTGACCACTTGTCCGGTTGCTCATTTTCGAATAGTCACTCAATATTCACTCACGAGCACAACAATGCAATATAACGCTTCTGGAATAAACTCTCGACCACGGCAGCGTTCTTTCCTGGGATCTTCTGCTCCGTAGGCAGACGCGTTTTCTATTGATCCACGCGGGCTTGTCATCGGATTAATAAATGAGATTATTTGTTCGATTGCTCTTTCTTGAATAGTTTATGAAGGCTCCCTACAGAGCACAATCATATAATGAAACGCGACTGGAACAAAAGTGTCGACCACAGCAGGGTTCGAAATTACAACAATCTGCCCCGTAGGCAGACGCGTTATCCATTGCGCCACGCGGCCTTGTGAGCGCTTTAGTAAATGAGATTACTCGTTCGATTGCTCTTTCTTGAATAGTTGAGTAAAGTTCCGTCATGAGCACAATCACCTAATGAAACGCGACTGGAGCAAAAGTTTCGACAACGGCAGGATTTGAACCTGTAATCTTCTGCTCCGTAGGCAGACGCGTTATCCATTGAGCCACGCGGCCCTGTGATCGGATTAATAAATGAGAT
>MQTX01000304.1:0-59362 GCA_009735665.1 Angiostrongylus cantonensis
TGAAGCTGACGACCGAGAGCCAACGTTTAAATGAGACTAACCTGCTCGGACTTCTAGAAAGTCACATATTTTACACTTCCCGTGCCCATTTCTTTTCACCAACTGTATAGTGGCTTTCTAAAAGTGTCAATCAGAAATATACTTATTGATGTGCTGGCCACTCTACGTTTTTCCTTACCTGTTCATTGTCAGCAGCTTCCGAGACCTGCCGCTCTTCTTCTACGGCGAACATTGATTACTTGAATGTGGCTAAAACGAGAATTCCAACTAAACTGTTATGTGAATTTACTGCCTTTCACATAAAAAAAAGTCATGAAAAATCTTATTAAACTTGTGGCATTCTCACTTTCTTGAAAACTGAAACGATTGGCTTTGACTGTACACGGCCGGTCGTCTTCTGAACTCGGTTTTCGTGGCCGCATCGAGCCGACCCGACCGACCGCAGTCGTATCGCGTGAAGTGCCGGAAAAATTAAGAACCACACTCGGCAACGCGCTTTTATACACCTGGGTTGTTGACCTGTTGTTTCTCGGCTGATAACTTGATTGTCGATCTTGACATGACTACATGTAGGCAGTCTATCTTGTGGTGGATGCTATCATGTCAGCTCGTATCTATCAAATGAGTGTCAATCTCACAAACTCATCTTGCTCAGCCCATGCGAGGTTGGTGTAGGTCTTCGTTGTCGTTGCTGTTGTGGTGTTGGTCAATACATACGGCTGACGTATAGGCGACCTCGCCTTCCCAGTGCCGTGCTGTTACAAGTAGAACTCAGTTTTTTCTTCCTTATTGGTAGAAAACACCATGTTTTCGTTTTTTTCTGTAAACGTTTTATTGCTGCTTGATTCGAAATCTCTGATTAGGAGATCTCTAAAATCGTTGTTTGGTGCATAGCTTCATTCGATGAAAAGGAAAGCCAGTTGAAGAAAGATATACTGCCTAAACGTCAGCAACTGTTGTATTGTATTGTGTTTTTCCATGGAAGTAAATAGTAAATCGGAAGATGCCGCTGCTAATAACATTGACGAAAAATACGATCGGCTCTATCGACATCTTCACGCTAGCGCTATGAAAGCTGAGAGTTCGAAAGTCACAAAGAGACGTCTGTCTCCAGAAAAACTCGATCCGTCAGCGTGGGATCTCACGAGCTGCAAGCAACAGCGAACTGACGTCCGTTTGCAAAACAATGCAGACAGTCATAAGAAATAAAGGAGGAAGGATATTTTGTACCACGGGTGCTCTTTTACAAAATCCGACATGCCATTTTGTCGGTGATAAATCAAACAGCACGAGGTCGGGAAAGAATAAAATCAGAACACCTGACAAACATTCTTCCAGTCCTCGTAAACACACTGGCTAGGCTTTTCATACGTTACCTGTCTGAATACAGAGCCCGTACTTAATGGATGACCGGCAAGGCAGCGCAATTCTTCAAAAAGGGTTGCCTCCACGATATCGGCAACTGTCATCCAATCTGCTTGCTGGCTGTCTTCTATAAACTTTTCACTCGAGTCATCGTAAACAGGATTGGCAGAACACTAGACGAAGAACACCCATGTGGGCAAGCAGAGTTTAGAAAAGGATTTAGTACAATCTACTACATCCACACGATAACAGGACTCACTGAGGTATCGCGAGGGTACAAAAGCCGGCTGTAGCTCACTTTCATCGATTTAAGGAAGGCCTTTGACTCAAATGAGACGGAAGAAGCCATGGAAGCGCTTGATAGTCAAGTAGTCCCTACTCAGTACATAAGGAATCTTCATGAGCTGTAGAAAAAATTCACAACCAAGATATCACCATTCTACAACGATATTAACATTGACGTCAAGTGAGGGGTTAGGCAAGGCGATACAATCTCGCCAAAATTATTTATGGCCACTCTCCAGAACGTCATGTGAACATTGGAATAGGACAATATGTGAGTGAAAATCGATGGTCGGAAATTACATCATCTTCGCATTGCTGATGACATCGTCCTTATAACACCAGACATTAGCCAAGCGGAACGTGTGCTTGCAAACTTTGATAAAGCCTGCGGAAAATTGGTCTTCTACTAAGTTTCACAAAACCGATGTTCATGAGGAACGGATTGTTTTCGCATGCCCCATTCACGTTCAAGGGAACCAATATCTTCGAATGCTCCCGTTATGTCCATCTAGATCAGGAAATCAACATGGTGATTGATTTCGCTCCAGAGTTGAGCAAAAGGAAAAGAACGGCTTGGGCAGCGTTCATGGGCATCGAGCATGTAGTCAAGAGAACAAAGAACACCCGACTCCGTGCCCACCTTTTCGACTCAATGGTTCTTCCTGCCCTAACGTATGCGTCAGAAACCTGGTGGCTACGTAAGCAGGATGAAAGATCACTCAGCGTTATTGAACGCGCAATCGAAAAGACGATGCTAAACGTATCCCGTTTCACACATGTAAGGGATGGGATCCGAAGCTCCGACCTGCGTCAACGATCAAAAATCAAGGATGCCGTTCTATACGACAAACAGTCGAAGATAAGGTGGGCCAGACACACAATGCATATAAATGATAACCGATGGACAAGAGCTATTAGTGACTGGATTCCTCGGGATGTCAAACGCACTGCAGGAAGACCACCGACCCTATGGTCAGAGTTCTTCACGAAAAGCCTAGAAGAAAGATATGATGCTCGACGAGTTCTTAGAGCGAGCAGAGCCCACTAGGCTACTCTTGCACGCGATAGGGAAAATGGAGGATTTTATAGCGCCCGCTCGAGTCACTCGACGATCAGCGGGACTACAGGTGATACAGGTGATATACAAAATATTTCATTACTCATGTAACTCGAGCATGAGTCTTTGAATAGCCCTGACACGCAATTGATACGAATGGAATTCACTGTCACCTGCCTGAGTTACTCGTGATTAATAGGATCACAGGTGCTACAATTTATCCTTGTCAGCAGAGTCGTCTGGGTAGTTAACAATACCCCACGAATGAAATAACATCATTTTGCACTGCCCTTTTAAAGCAAAGGCTTCTGATTTTTACTGTAATGTATTTTGTTTCCTCAATGGCATTCCATCTTTCAGCAGTTACCAGTGGTAAAGCAGCTCCTATTCAATGTACGGATGCACTGGACGCAAGGGCCGGTCTAAAGAATTCCGTAAGAGTGATAGCAATCATGATCTGGTGCAGTCTATCTGATCTCTCGTAAAGCGTTCGGGGACGAATACGTTGGCCAAACGGGTAGACCGCTCTGCGTCCGTACAGAAGAACACCTAGTCGGTAAATTTAAATTAAAATCAAACACTCTACTAGGTACGCATAGGATGCAGGAACACAACGGAGAAGATTTTGAAGTAGCAGTCACTATCCTCATTGAGGAATCGTAAACATCAACACGTAAAACTCTTGAAGCGTTTTGGATTAATTATAAAAATTCAAAAATGAACCGTAAGGAGTGTCTTCTCATCACGCGTGACCTGGCACCATTCCTCAGGCTAATCCAATAACCTGACACAGGCACAGTTCTCGCCCATGCAGTACTCTGTACGGCTGCTATCCACTAACTAACGTTGCAAGAAATAAACAGTAGGTGTTTAAATGAAGCTGTTTCTTATGCGAATACAAATTTATTTGTTAAGTTTTATCTGCTAGGATTATGAAAGTGTTCGGCTGAGTAGATCGCATCTCAATTTGACCTTTCCAGGCTCTGAAGAAGGCGAAACCACCGAAACGTCGGCTATTGTATCCTAATAAATTCTATGATAGCCACCTCGTGTCTGCTTATTGAAGAAAAAACATTGAATGTATGGATGTTTTTTTTCGTCAATCGAGATCAGTATAACCAGTTTTGAAGACGGCAGCATCACTGAGTTCACAGAAGTTATCAGCCATTTTGTGTTAGCTGGCCAAACGCCAGAACATCAACTCCACAAAGGAACTCCTTGATATGAAAATGAGTTCTTCGAGAGTAATCGATGTCGAATAAAACAAGTACACATATGCATACATTGTATGGCTCTATTATTCACATGTGTCTAGTGATTTTCGGAAAATTTCAATGCTGCAAAACACTGAATTAGTCTATGTGCCTATAACTTGATCCAGAAACGTCGAAAAAATGATATCTGGTCATTACTGACAACGCGTACTTCGCTACGATAATGAAAACTATTCAGAGGAGAACAAACAAACAAAAAATGAAACTCTGACGGCTAACAAAAAAGTAGATCTATTCCATTGTTGAAGTCCGGTCTGTTGCCACCTTAATGTCCTAACTTTTACCACCCATTCTTTCTTTTTATCACAGAGTACGATCTGAGCTACAACTACAAAGATGGCGATAAAAGGATAAAAAGATAAAGCTCTCGGCGTTGATCAATCTCTGAGGGATGCGCCATGCATTCGACTTCATTAAGTATCGTTGGAGGTGATTGAATGCATATCTGGCCTTTACAATGACTCGCGGTGGCCGGCCAATGTATTGAGCTAGTGCTGCTATCCTCCCAGACAAATCTGGTACCAATTTGCCGACCCCAGAGGGATGGAAGGGTTGGTGGGCCATGAGCGCATTCCACGTGCGCGTCGCAGTGGCGCCTCCAACTACTGCGCCACCCGCGCCCTTCGATGTATGAAGGTGGCGATGTATGAGCAAAATTCGGAACCTCAGATAGGCTACTAACCCGCGATTAACTTTGCCGGAACCTCATGTGTAATGAACTACATCAACCGATACCTTTGCTCTGCCTTTCTATCAACCAGTTCTCCTCGACCACAGCTCCAGCTCAACTGGATTCAGTGCCGATCCGTGTTCTCGAGTTCATTCGCATTGGCGGATGAATGCTTTTAGCACCGATAGAGTAAACTTTTTATCTAGAAAAAGACAAAACAAGGGACTCGGTTGTTGTGGTGGATAGCACGTTGGCCACCGAGTAAGGATATTCGCTGTTTCGAAACCTAACAAAGGCTCCAAATTTTCTCATATCTTAGTATCGTTTTGGTTGCTCAACTTTATTTCGTGGTCGTTGAATCCATTCAATCGTTGGCGTCAATGCGGCCGCGATGATGATTTGAATCTGCGATGAGTGTGACCTATGCACGTTGTTTGCCAGACTGTCCACTTGCGCAATGCTTGCGTTTCTTCTGCTCTCTCTTAAGCCGTAGCCGTCCCTCATCTGACTCTTATCTACGCTCGCTTTCTCACATGATTGACCCCGTGCGTTTTTTGACCCGTATAGTCGTAATATGCGTTCCTGGGTCGAGGCGTTATAACGCCGACCGATCATCCCGTACAACTTGAGTTTTATATTGAACAAAATAAAATTATCCTTGGGCTCGGTTGACTTCTTTGCTCTGAATATTCTTGTTTGAATTGTCTACGATCTGATTATAAAAGTGGGGAACTGCTATTCCTGACTGTTTTGCATTTCAAAAAAATCTGTAGTTAAGCCTTATTAGCATAAATTAAAGCTCTATCACAGTGGTGTGACCTAGCTTTGAAAAGACAAAGATGAAATTTAGTCACAAGGTGAACAACTCTCTTACGATTCACTAAGACCGGCATCTTCCAGTAATTATGACCTACAAACGTCAAGGTACGAGCTTCTCGAAAGTCTGATGAAAATCAGTCCTTCCAAACCGATGTGCTACTTAGAAGATAAAAGTACTGGAGTTTGTATTATTTTTTGTGACGGAGAGAAATCTCTGCATTCTCGTTAGCACATTTGGTTCATTAGTGAGAAATTAAGGAGACTTCACGTGAAGTGAATTGGAATGGAATATCAAAAAAAGATACACTATTGATTTGACCTTTTCTGAAGTCATTCAACTTCATTTAAACGGCATCATTTATTGGAAAGAATGAAGTTTGCTTAGTGCTTTCATTTTCTGAAAAGTTCCTTCGACCTGTGGACGGTTGAGGTGCAACGATTAATGTGGTTAAGGTTGACCTATTTTCATTGGATGCCGTTCTTTTGTGTAATTCCACGAATGTATTATGTTTGTGCTGTTAACTCAATGTATTATCATGCATTTTAGGCAATCGATGTGGTTGACCCCTTAAGCACTAAATGATCCTCTAGTCCCACTATGCCACGCCTACTGCCCTATAAAAGAGGCCATACACATTAAACGTGTCCTGTGCCGTTGCCGTCTCACCACCGCATCCAGTAAAGTTGTTCATACGGTCACTGTTGCCCGTCTTCGTCCCTTATTCATTCACAAACATTCTTGTATTACGATGCACACTACAATTGGTTTACAGAACATCAACCGTAAGAGATCGATGCATGTATCCATGGTTTGATACATAAGGCTATCACCGGGAATACATTCATCAATCTCGATACAACGGAGTTTGTTCCGACAACATTCATACAGATCATGTCTTTTATTTTGCTCATATCTTTAGTGCTCTTTAGTGCTTAATATTCTTCGCATCCATGTGTGTTTGAGATTTGTTATAAAATGTGTATGTTTGTGTTTTTAAGCGATGTTGTGTTGTTTGGTAGAAAATGAGATCTTCTTCTTGCGGTCAAGAAGATTTAGAAGAGGAGAAGTGCTGCAATGACAAAACTCGTCATCAGTACAGTACATGACTATATTTTCATAAAATAAACACTAGAAAACAAATTAATACAGATTTGAAACTCATAGCATAATTTTTATCCTCTCAACCAAAACAATGGCGACTAGTCATCGCAAGATCCCATGGAATTGCAAAATTTCGTTCGTTTGAAATAAACCTCTTATATTTGCTTAGGATTAGATGGCTTCTCCCAACATGTTGTCCGGAGCCCAGCATTTGTTTCGTTTACCTCGTTGGCTTATAGCTAGCCGGAATGGTGTTTTAATTGGGAAGTGGCGTGAGAATTTATAAATTAACTTCTATTGTGAATAAGGTTCGTCTACGTTCACAACTAACACGTCTTTCCATCTTTTTAGAGGTGGTTCTCGAAACTATTTTGATTGTCTCGGAATTCAACCAAACGTTCTTCTCGAAGCTGTTGTCATCCTATCTCATTTCATAACCGGCCATCGATATTTGCTTTTAGAAATATGTTCCACTAGTTATCAACATCGGGATATTCTGTGGAGATCTCAAACAGAAAAACTAGCTTTGTTCTACTATTTTAGATCTTTGTAGAATAAAGGATTAGACTACATTTACGGCTCACAAGCTCTTCCTCAGAGGACATCACTCCGACCTGTGTATTGTGCACAAGTTCTTCGACATGGGTGAAGTATCCGCACTTGTTTCTACTACATATCAGAGAGTTAAAAAAAACTGTTTCATCGTATGTGCGAGCAATTAGGTCAGAAGTTGGTCAGTGGCCTTTGCAAAGACTCGAAGGTGGCCTCACTGTTCTTTTTCTTCGTCTCAGTTCTTTTCTCAGGTCGTTATCCACAATCGTCGAACATCTCAGATATACAATAGATGTAGCTATCTCAGATAATGATCCATCCTAAATAATGTCTCTTCATTCGCATAAGCAGCACTTTAAACTGTGCAAATGAAAGTGATTGGATGAAATCATCATCATTGTGTGTATAGTAATTTTAACCTCACAGTCTTAGTGAAGATGAGCAAGCGGATTTAGTAAATTATCCGAATTTTTATTCACTATTTAATCTTTTTACATGGCAGGGCACATGATGCGAAATACAACAACAATGATGCTGAGATATTTGCAAAGCTGCGGGGCGCAGGTGTCTACGGTGAGGATCGAACTCTCTATTTCCCTTTCCTGGGGCTAACGCGTTCATCAGCGATATATGTTAGCCCACGGAAAGGGTAATAGGAGATTTGACCCCCCATCGCAGACACCTGCCGCCCCGAGTTTTGAAAAATTTCAGCATCAATGTGGTTATCCAAATTTTTTGCCAAAACCCTTAGTGGAATACGAATTCGTTCGTGTTCCATTTCCAGCTGATTCAACCACCCATACCGGGGGCATTGATGCTCAAGGGGTGAAAAGCTGCTAAATAACAAATGCAAAGTTATTGAAAGTAACAATGACATGTCCAGTTGTACAGCGTATTCCCTCTAACGATCTCGCTAAACACTAGCGTTTTTTTTATTGTGCAATGTCATTTCCCTCCCTATTCGTGGGGTCAATTTTACATTTCTACGTTGAATGCAGTAATCGGACACAGTGAAAGGAGATGGTGCCACAGAATCCTTTTTGTAAGTTGCACCATCTGTTCGGTAATTACGGTAGTTACCCGTATAAAATGGGTTATCATATTTACTCGTGCAAAGACTACCTTCTTCCCTCTCAAGAACATAAACTGGTGTGATAAGCTATGAAACAGTAGACCAGTGCCAGTAGGGGCCTTTGATAAGACCTCGAAATACCCTAGCACTGCTCTTTCGGCACTGCAGGATAAACTGGATATGGCCAGCACCAGATTTGTTACCAAAGAAAATATTATTGGGTGTGCGCAATTCACCGCCATTATACGCCATAGAATCCGCTTCGGACGTACATACAAACACAATTAGTTTCTTCGAATTTTTTCGATGTACCAACCCACATCAGATACATTGTGATTGCAAAGATAAGACCCATAAAACAACAAAAATATGCGATCGAAAAATTTAGAGCAGGATATCACAATGAAGATAAAGATCACCGCGCACGAACACGCTATGCTACTTCTCTATACTGCGCAATATTCGTTAAAAATGAATGAAATCTAATTGATGTAGATGTCTTTTTGAACTGGATTATATCAGTTCTTTCTTGGAAGGTTTACTTCGTACACAAATTGAAAGTCCTTCTTTTATGCGAAAAGAGGGAAGCAAGCCGTACGCGAAGACTGTGGTCTCAGCGATTCCATATCCCAGTGTGACTTTCACAAAAGTAGAGGTTCTATGAAAGGCTAAGACATGTTTCTGGAAAATCTCTGACCCAGTTAATTCTTCTTGATGCAACGACAAGCACTCGACGTTTATTAACCAATGATAGGAAGATTCCGAAAAAGATTTAAAAGATACTCGTAACTAGATTTTATAACGATATAAATCAAACAAATGGTTATCAGCACCATTTCAAAAAAGGCGTTGTGAGAATGTATTCATTAGTAACGACACACTCGAATTTCTCAGATGCAACAAGGAAAAGATGACTCAAAAAACGTGGACGAAATCTCCGAAAGAAAACATTTCGGCTTCTGCATTAATCGATGAAGACAGAGTGAATAGAAAAATGTATACAAAAATCTCCCGAGAATTGCAAAATCTGCACCAGATTCTACTATGACCGTTGAAATAACGTCATCGACAAATTGATTCGGGTGATTTTAAGCTATGCTTAGAAGCTTGGAGCCCGGCACAGCGCTTGGAGTTAAGCTCAGCTGATTTTTTTGCGAGTTGCCGATCACTACTTGTATGCTCTATTTTCAAATACATATGACGTAATATTTTCAAACAAAGCAAGCATTCAGTAAGTGAGTGAGCGACAACGGGGATAACCATCGGTATAGGCTCAAAAAGTTGCTTGGTGAGAGCGGTGCACAAGCTTTAATAAAGATGATCATTGTGCACATTTCGAAGAGCCTCGATGAAGATCGACTACGAAACCAGTTGAATCCTCTAAGGCGACTACCCTCATGAACAACATCTAGACATTTTTGAGGTTAATAGGGATTCTCAGCAAGCATCTCCCAACCCTTGTTGTAGACTTCGCTAACATTGGAAAAATATTCAAAATTATTACGACCAATGCAATACCACATTAGTTGACTATGCTATAGACGTGTCCTATATAAACGCACATTGACTCTAATAGCCATTGTACATGGACGACACAACTTTTTTGGCGAGAAATCAGTCTTTCAGTTGGGAAATATGACGATGCGAATAATATGGCCGAGGCTATTCACCGTTAGAGAATACTGATGTATGCATTCATTAGTCGCTGATACATGCATTCATTATTCGCCTATTACGAAAAAAGGCTATTCGTATCAGCAGACGATTCCTCAGTGAGATTCCATTTAGCTGGTAGATCTTGTAACAGTTCCCAGGACCGATTTTCTATTAACCTCGGCATTGGAGTGTGAATACTTTGTTTTCTTGTTCAGCAATGGCGAGGTTGTTATACAGCATACATTTACTTCCATAGAGAAACACACAATACATTACAACAGTAGCTGACGTTTCGGCAGTATCGCCTTCTTCAGAGCCTGGAAGGGTACAATAACACTTACAAAAAGACGAAAAACTCTATGGCAATTACATGATCAACAGCTTCTCGAAAAACTCACCGCTTTTTTACATGACTTCCAATGAGGAAGGTTAGAACAGCTGATTATAGTCGCATGCGATTGATGACTGCACCACCCCACGTCAGAAATTGATCCAAAGATACGGGGCCAGGTCGCGTGTAACCTCTGGGCATTCCTTCCTGAGTAATACTCTTCGTCGTCAATTAGTTCGTAACCGCTTGTATGACCGTCCATGCGAAACAACAAATTGTGTAATTTGCCCTTCCGGCAGAGACGGTGATTGCATGAGTTCAGGTACGTGCAAGGATTGCGGAGATGAACATATTGGCGAAACGGGCAGACCCTTGTGTATCCGTATAAAAGAACACCTAGATGGCAAACGAAAAGTAAGCCAAAGTACCCCACTAGGCACGCATAGGATACAAAAGCATAGCGGAAACGATTTCGAAGTTAAGGGCAATATCCTCGCACAGGAAACTAAGACACCAAAGCGCAAACTCCCTGAGGCTTCTTGGATAAATGCCAAAAATCCCGCATTGAAAAGCAGGGTGGAATGCGCAGATGTCACACGCGACCTGGCCCCGTATCTTCTGATTAATTTCTGATGTGGGGTGGCGCAGTCATCAACCACATGCGACTATAATCAGCTGTTCTAACCTTCCTCATTGGAAGTCATGTAAAAAAGCGGTGAGTTTTTCGAGAAGCTGTTGATCATGTAATTGCCATAGAGTTTTTCGTCTTTTTGTAAGTGTTATTGAAGTGTTTGGCCTAATAAATTGTACTCGCTCTGATCCACAAAGGCGGCGACTTGCCTACGGCGGTGACGACCTGCGGTAGAGTTTGGCCAGGCTGACTCCAGGAAAACGTATTGACTAAACCAGCCAAACTCAGAAAAGCAGAGAATATGCTGGAGGCCGCACAGCCAGTGAGTACGGGCCGTGCAAGTATCCAAGTAAGTATATATATGCATGTACGTATATACGTATATATGCATGTATATATACATATATGCATATATATATACACATATACGTACATGTATATATATCTAAGCATATAATGTATAACAGTTCGACACATACATTACAAATTACAGTGAACATTTATTAGCTGACAATACCTATCAAAATATGAAAAAAAATTCTATTATATGTTAAACAAAGGAACTTAGTAATGACTTCCCAATGACCATAAACGCACAATGAACTTCTCTAAACAGATGGAAAAAGCAGTTGGAAAAACCTGTTACCAACTGCTGGCTATTGTAACAACTATGTTCGCTCTTTTCTTACTATCAAATAGGATAGGTGGAAATTATACACAAGTAGTAGCAACCAATAATAGACAAAGTTCAACATCGGTCATTTGTTGAAAGCGTATAAACACGGCTCTCAACGGTGGTGATCAAAAGCAGCTCCCAATGAGATTTCGGAATTCTCAATTGTACTCTTGGCATTTAGGAGCATTAAAATTTCCTACTCCACAGGGGGAGTGTGACATTTAGATCTATTTGCCGCGTGAGCGAACATGGTATTATCATAACCTATGTCCGCATTTCGCTATAACGCCTATGCAGAAGATCGAAATGGAATCTTCTCGAAAAACACAAGGAAAAGGTTTCTTAGGAAACAATAACTGTGCGGAAATTATAGCTACTACGTATTCCTGCAATAGATGAAGTGAAGTAGATATGCATGAAAGGATACAGGGACAACAGTTTTTTTTTTTCCTGGTGAAGTTCTTAGTTCTGAGACAAAATTTTCAGTGCTCAGGAACAGATGACGTTAAATCACTAGAGGTGCAGTTCCGATAACAAACTTAACAAGTTTTTGAATATTTCAGTAAAACTTCTCGACACATATGGAATGTAAATGTATGCTGTATAACAACCTCGCGATTGCTGAACAAGAAAACAAAGATTCCATTTAGTTTCCGACGACATTATAAACTCTTCAAACAAAATTGTAGAAGCAGAGCTGGTGCTTGGTGAGCTCAGTTAAGAAGAAAAAGGGATAAAATCACGTTTTAATCAGAGAAAAACGTAATCCACGGACAGCTGATGTTGTTAAGGGGACAGATTATCCCAGACAGACCACTCATTGAATAAGAATAGCCTATAGGACGCTCCAGATTAAGCTTAATTCATAAATTATCATTCTCTCAATTCCCTAGGCTTTACTTGCTGTACGTTTCCAGGTTTTAAAGAACGTGAAACAACCAAAACGTCGGCTACTGTGAATTAACAAGTGCTGAAATAACAATCTCGTGTTTTCTCATAAAAAACCGAATCATCCGAATAAGGATGTAATCGCTCCCACTCTGTATCAGGTAACGTATCTACGAAATATTTCGTGTAAGAATCGTAAAGTGCTATCATTTACACCTCTTTTAAACTCATATATGATATGGTTTAGTATGATACTCATTATAAAACAGCCGACTTGCTATCAAGGTTATGATTTATACTGCACGTTCATCTTATCAATGGGTTCAATGGCGATTTCTGCTCCTTGGACCACTCCCGCTGACCGGTGGTTGCAGATACCATTAAGTTAAAAACTGGCCGAGAAAACAAAACCAAGAGCCTCATGGATGCAACGGCTAGTCGGTGAGCTCTCCTGAAAGGGTAATAGAGGGTTCGATCCCCGCTGCAGACACCTCTGGTCGGGTAATTTGCAAACATCGCAATATCACTGTCGTTATAAATTAACCATTTTTAAATGCTGGATCTCATTTTACCATTTCATGAATAACCAATTTTTTTTTTGATTATCTAGCTAGCATGAAGATGTTATATACTTTTATTCTGCTATCGAATCGCCGTTTTTGCCCTCTTCAGAGCCTTCGAATCTGGAGTGGCGCTTCGGCTTTGCAAATATCTCATCGTCATTGTGGTTGAACTGCTACCAATTTGCCCAGTGGGACTACGCAGAGTGCTAAATGCTTTCGATTTTTCTATAAACAACACTATAACGCCTATGCAGAAGATCGAAATGGAATCTTCTCGAAAAACACAAGGAAAAGGTTTCTTAGGAAACAATAACTGTGCGGAAATTATAGCTACTACGTATTCCTGCAATAGATGAAGTGAAGTAGATATGCATGAAAGGATACAGGGACAACAGTTTTTTTTTTTCCTGGTGAAGTTCTTAGTTCTGAGACAAAATTTTCAGTGCTCAGGAACAGATGACGTTAAATCACTAGAGGTGCAGTTCCGATAACAAACTTAACAAGTTTTTGAATATTTCAGTAAAACTTCTCGACACATATGGGATGTTATTTGAATAGTTACGTCTCTAATTTACTGACTATAACTGTCCATTGATATTGTAGACGGCGACCACGATCACCGATATTTTTCGCAACTATGTTTTTCCAAGAATTTCGTTGTCATCAAGAGGATCACTGAACACGTAGGATTCCGGTGATGACGACCTATTACTGGTTTCCAAATCTAGTTCATCTTCATTTAGAGGATGGCAAAACGGTAAAGGGATAGCAACACTAGAAATCGACCCGTTAATTCGCCTTTACAAAAATCATCGATTTGATGAAATTTAACGGTTGGGAAAATATGCAGACACTATAGGATATAACAATAAAAAAAGATACAAGACGAGGTATTGCATGCCTACGTATTCTTTGATTTTGGCTTAGATGTAAAATAAAGAGTAAGACGATAAACAATAGAGCTAAGAGTCCATGTGGAGAACAAAGTGATCCCTATCCAATGGCCGCCGGACCACGAGTCTGTGTATGCGATTTGTGACCATACTTGAGCCGACAGTATGCATAAACAGCACTAAAACCATTATTTCAGAGTCCACTGTACGTCTAGGTCAAATTGAAAACTATTTTAGGGTCTACTCACCACTACTCGACCATCCACCGTCACCAATTTGTCGGCATTGCTTGTCCAGTGTAGTGCGTGTGCTGATGCTATGTAAGATGTTACGAAAAGTCCACCCATGATCCGACCACAAAGTTCATGTGATTCATCTAACGATACCATAACCTAGATCAACTAGACTCCAAACGTCTTTATAGCAGTTTTCTCAAACAGAATTAATACTATATTAATGAAGAAAGCATGTAGCGAAAGTGCTAAGGCTACCCCAGTGATGCACATGGTCATGGGCTCGATCCCACGACTCAGACCAACTAAGCTCCACATCCCTTCGAGGTTGGTAAATTAGTGCCAGAGCTGTGTAGAAAAATAAGGATACCGATTTGATCTATCGATATGCTACCTAGATCACCATATAAGCCAAATATGCATTGTATCATCTCTACAGTGCTGTGAATTGAGTCAAATACTAGGCGCAGCCCTATGAAAGCGACAGATCAAGGCCGAAGGCTTGACTCCCAGCGTCAGAATAATTATAGAAACAATAGTTCACCACGTCCTACGGAAATACATCTCACGTAAACACTTTCCGCCGAAATAGAACACCAATAACAATTACAGTCAGCCATCCAACATTGGTGTCTTAACGATGATGGAACTGAGATTCAGTCGTAGATTCAGTGACAAGCCTTACTATGTCCACCAACAGCATTGTAGAGCTTATTAAAACGTTATTTGTTTCCATACCTGCTTATGCAACAACCACTTCGGAAACGTCAACCATGCACAGCCTATACAAATTGATGCGATAGTATCCATCTGATAAAGACAGTTTCCAATCCTATTACCCGGAACTAATGTCGTTCCTGTAACAGCTAAAATGCAACGGAACCCTTTTCAAGACACAGTGAATCGCACATGGACTGAAGCTCATGCTAGAAAGAAACTAAACAGGAGATGTTGATCGATTTTTTATGAAGTATGTTTTAAATGCTTTAGGTATGAAAATGAATAAAAAATATCGGAAGAGAAAGATAAACACAAGCATTTGAAAATCTCCCATTCAAGTGAACTACTTTATTTCATTTTATAGCAAAAAATTTTTGTCATACTAATTTTTGTAAAGTCATATCAAACATCCAAAAGAGATCCAATACTGGAAGTTATTGAAACCACTCAAACATTGACGTGTTCATCACTTAATGAATTAGGATGATTTTGGCAAAACACCTTTTTGTGGCTCTCCTTTTGTTTACTGCT
Source organism: Angiostrongylus cantonensis (assembly GCA_009735665.1). Taxonomy (NCBI): domain Eukaryota; kingdom Metazoa; phylum Nematoda; class Chromadorea; order Rhabditida; family Metastrongylidae; genus Angiostrongylus; species Angiostrongylus cantonensis. Next base: position 15,319 of record MQTX01000304.1, read on the forward strand.
ATTATTCCTTAATAACGTACCAATATGCCAACCGGATGTTACGAGTAGTGTAACATTAGCAACCAAGCCCACAATCAGAACCATTTTTGCAATCTCAAGGTACTGTAAGAAAAATTTTTTCCAGATGTGGAAAAAATACACGCTTATTATGGACAGCAAACTTACAGCTGGCGGTATCAAATTCGGAGTCATAGAGCGACATTGGAACACAAGCATAAGGTAAATTGTACATGGCTGAAAATTAAAAGTTAATATCAGAAATTTATAAATCGTTAGTCGAAAAGTCACCGACGATGATACGCAGCAGATAGCATACTGTATGTGTGGTACGGTTGCCCCGACGGAACCGCAAGCTGACAAACGCTCCCGCAATGATCTGACCGCCAATACACCGCACCAAATGCCAATGAACACCATCGGATTTCCGCCTCTGTGAACAATGATGTGAAATCTGTGTGAAAAAAAACCGAATCAAATTGTAACGGATTGATTTGGAAGTGGTAAAGTAAAAAGGATAAAGCTCTCATCGTTGATCAATTCCTGGGGATGAGCCATGCAATCGGTTTCATTAAGTATCGTTGGAGGTGACTGAATGCATATCTGGCCTTTACAATGACTCGCGGTGGCCTGCCGATGTATCGAGCCAGTGCTGCTATCCACCCAGACAAGTCTGGTACCAATTTGCCGACTCCGGAGGGATGGAAGGCTTGGCGGGCCGTGGGCACAGAGGTCGATCCCTGTGTATTGCAGGGCGCTCTCGATCTCTATCATAGGCGATTCAGACGAAAGAAAAAAAATGAAAAAAAAGTTGCCAGAAGAATTCTGAATAAATGGAATTTGTACTTTTATGCAGTTAAAAAATGCGTTAGGGTCGGATAGCAGGATCGTAGTGATACTGATCTTCACGAGTATGGCACTGGTTCGCCCTCTCTCCGGGGCCACCAAGGCTGTCATGCCAGTGTGGTTGAGGAATTGGTACTGGACATGTCAGGGAAAAGTCACTGCAATTCAAGTGGCAGTGTCCTACCCCGGCTATCTCATAACTCTGAGGAGAGTCGACTCGACCAGCATTCTACGACATTCGAGATAAAATAAGTGGCGCCTCCATCCACTGCGCCACACTCGCCCTGTGGTAAAGTACCAAGTGTCAATTCATGATAATTACATAAGATATTCTGCTATCTACAACAAAATGTTTCAACTCCCATAAAAACGACATGACTGGAAAACGAGGAATGACCTGACTGAAGACTACAGTTACTATAACAAGTAGTTCAAAATGGTAACTGCGCATTAATTATCTTTAAAAAATCTGTGATCGTATCTCTAAGTTTTAAAACTTAAGAAGTTTTTTTTAAGAATAAAAGAAAGCAAGCTTTGGTTCAACAACAACGTAAAATTTGTTTCATTTTTCCTTTGCACGACCTGTCTTACACATCTGCTGTGCGGATCCCATCATCATTTTTTTTCTTCCGTCTGAATCGCCTATGGTAGAGATCGGGAGTGCCCTGCAATACACAGGGATCGACCTCTGTGCCCAAGGCTGACCAAGTCTTTAATCCCTCCGGAGTCGGCAAATTGGTACCAGACTTGTCTGAAAGGATAGACTGGTTCGATACATTGGTAGGCCACTGCGAGTCATTGTAAAGACCAGATATGCATTCATTAACCTCCAAAGGTGCTTAATGAAATCAAATTTATGGCGCATCCCTCTGGGATTGATGAACGCCAACAGCCTTATCCTTTATAGTTTTTATAGTAGTATATTACAATAATTTGTAACTTTGCTGTCATCTGACTCCTCGGATTGATTCTAGAATGCATTTATATCGCTTTCATCAGCTAAGGAAGTCCCTGACTAGCAAGTGATGACAAAGATCTTAATTTCACGCCACTGTAAAAACGGAAGATGTCCACACTAGATGATAGGATCTTGTATGACATGAAAAACCACGGATGAATACACGGTAAAATCAACAACACCGGAATTTCATGGAATCTTCTCTTCGTTGATAATAACGGCCCTGTAGTTAATTGGCGTATACCGGTGCTTGCGCCCTTTTCCTCGCCAGAACAAAAAACTAAAGGAACGCTTCCCTAATAGAATGTGAAGACTAGAGACGGAAGAGTGCTTTTAGTGTGCTGGATGAAATACAACAAACAGTCTACGGAATGTGGTGTGAATTTGCTCATTTTGTTCCAATAACGAACTATTCAACCAATTTTTTGATCGGTTCTCACTGAGTGTCTCAATGGCCTACGCTGTTGACGGAAACGCATGAATGGAAAGTCTCTGAGGCTGGTGTATCACATAGTGACCTTTTCCCTTTTCCTTTAAGTGCCGAGGTTACCTTGCTAAGGCGCGGTGAAATCGCCAGTACAGATACGTGGATCTCGCAGATCCGGAAGACGTTAGTTACCTTTCCACTATATCCGCTACCAGTTCTACTGGACGAAGAGGAGATTATCACTACCTTCCTTAATGATAGCAAAATGATAATGGCGAAGTTCTACTCCGTAAATAAATCCCACCTCATAAATTAACAGTACTCCGACAGCGATTTCGTTGTAAACACCATATTCAGATCATAACCACAACCAAGAACTTCTGACTACTATCCCCCTCTACGACACAGCCCCTTGAAACGAACTCCATTTTATTAGTGTGAGAACATTAACTGTATGTGTGAACATCCATGATGAAATGCAGGTTTTCGTATGGTTCCTTATAATCATTATAAGAAGCAGTGCGTGACACCCTGACTTCTTGTTTTAAAGATCGAAATCTTTCCGAAAAGGACGTTGCAGTGTTTTCAAAAGTCATGGGCAGAAAATGACTATAGAACGGGCAAAAATCAAACTGAACAATCGCAGTTCGAAAACATATGAGTGTAATGTTTAGCATTTAGCGACGTATTCACGCTATCTTACTTGATACTTGATACTTGAACGGCTCGTTATCACTAGTTGTGCGGGCCCCGGCATAATCACCATTTTTCGGAGATTTGCAGGCTAAGCCATAGTGGTTCCCTGGAATACCGAGGACAAGGACAGCCTAGCCAAAGTCTGCCCCAGGTCGTCACTACGACAGGCAGTCGCAGCCTTTGTGGATCAGAGGGTGATTTGCCGCCATGCGACTTTGATACCAAGACGGTGGTGGATCGTGGTATTGGTTTACTCTTAGCTAGGTTTCCTGGTGGAAACGCCAGACTCCTTCTCAGCTTGGGAGACCCTGCCAGAAAGACGAACCCACCCGCTGTTCATCGCAGTCCGACACCAAGGAACACCTCCCAGCCACGATGAGGTGATAAACCGTTGGGAGGATTCCCGCTATCCACAGGAGTGATATGGGTTAAATAATGGAAAAATAAAATATCCGTCTTACCCATCTTCATTACTATTCTATGGGCTCAACCATTACCACTGAAGACAAATAAACCGAGATTCCTTCTGTTAAGAGCTATTTAATGACAACATTATGAAAACTGGCGCATCTCTAGTACCAAATACAACGGTTAATATCTTTTAAAATAAAACACACAGGCTATGACTATTACTGGGAAGGCACATAAACATATACTTTGGAAAGATATCCAAACCTGGTGGAGGGTGTCGCATTTGGTGATTCTGTAAACGAAGAGGAGTCAACTCTTTTCTTCTTTCTTTCCTTCTTTTGCTCATTTCTACCAACAATAAATCCATCGGTTGATTTATTTATTGAACACAGACCAAGAACACAGTGTAGTTATACTAGCGCGCGTACCAGCGACTTTTAGTGACAAAAGAAACTAACCGAAAAGCAGAATTCTAACATTGACTCTTTTTTGAGGACAACCTCGAAACTTTAGTCAGCGTGACGCAAGTCTGATGAGAGCTCGACAGTCACGAAACAATCATCGGCCATCCTGTCTAGCACACATACACATGTTAAACTGCTAGACAGTGTCTCTAAGAAATAGAAGATGTCCTTATAGCTTAACAGTTGTATATGAGTGATGAGCGCAATCAAGACGATATGCATTCATTTCAACACACGGTTGGCAGAAAATAGTTGGGCTTTTTAAGTTTAAAGAAACGTATTTCACCTCATAGTGAAGTTCACTAGTTGCAAAGAAAATAATAGCATCGAGAGATCTTAACCAACAACACACAAATTTTTGTCATTCTATAGCGATGAGAAGAATCTGATTCGTCGGAGCCCAGAATACCTATTTCACTCGGTTTTTTTCCGTTTTTGTAGAGGATATATTTCAAGCAAGAAAGGAGTTGAACGGTTGGGATTTTTTAGAACACGATGCTACCGTTCTCCAAAAAAATAGCTAGTGTTTGCACATTCCGTATAAATTTTACACAAATTTAAAAATAAAAAACTGTTTAGAAAAGTTACTTTCACTCTTAAAGCGATATTTCAAAGCGTCTTCTGGATTTCTCTCAACTGCTCAAATTCTCGAGTATTCCAGTTTGTGGAAAACTGGTTAACGGAAAACCTGATTTGTTGTAACGTGGGAACAACGACGTGATTAGTACTTATTACGAACAAAGCACAGCGGAGCATCTACATGGAGAACGAAATGGTGGATTCTTACATTTCCTGAGAACGGGTTAACAACTTACCCTACAGATAGTTTCAAAATGAGCCTACAACGACACTTTCTATCCGAAACACTGGAATCAATTCTACTTAATTGGCGCAATGTGGGCTACACTACACTCGTCAGAAAAGTAAATCTTGGATTTCTACAGTGGAACTGAACAATTTCGTCGACTAATAATACTTCTCGAAGACATAGAAGAGTATAAGGCTGCATGTGTAACTAAAAATTTCACTGTATGCTCTCCACTCTGCTAGGACGATGTGCATATCATGACCACCTGAAGAGCCAGCAGTCTTCTCGCAATGATGGATCTAGAGGACAAGAAAAGCACGAATATATGGCATAAAACAAAAATCTAGATGTTTTCCGATGATATGATCGAAAAGGAAATATAAAAGATGGAATAATTCACTGCGCTTATTCCTAAAGTAGAACGCTCAACTATTTTGCATGAGTCAACGAACTGGTGGGAGGTCAGACCAAGTCAATGACCTTCCGTTACGATGTGACACACATATAGAAAAACCTCACATGTTACCTCTAAATTGCTAACCAACCTTGACACTGTAACACAGTCCGTAATTTTTTGTTGTAATTCACGACAGGTACAAATGCGACCACTTCATTGATAACGAAGAAGATGACTACTTTACTTCCTTGTTGGAAAAAAAAACCCAACACTACCTGTTCTTTTTCGTAACCACAGCTTACTATCATTGAGCATAGAAGGCCCTTGACGATTTTATGACTGAATGAGCTTTGGCTTTGTTCGTAAAAATTAGGCCACTTTCGTGGATGAGCAGCCTCTTGGGCAAATTGTCCTCAGCTCGATATGAAAATTATTCATTTTCCACAAAATGGTACTAGTTGTTATCTTTGCAAATGTTTTTTTTCTTTTGAACATGTTTTAATGTTATAATATTGAATGGAAGCTTGGTGGTCTTCCGTCGAAACGTAGCCGGTAATAAATATTATTATCAACCTCGTGTAAGCTCATCAAATAAAGAATACATATTGATTAAGCACACCGAGGTTCAAGGAAAGTCGGTTTCGAAGAAATGCAAACTGTTGAAATGATTGACGAGTTGCTCGTTTTGCAATCACTAAAAATATGGGTCTTGGCTTTTCTGTGATTTTTTTTGTTCTTTTTCGTAACCACAGCTTACTATCATTGAGCATAGAAGGCCCTTGACGATTTTATGACTGAATGAGCTTTGGCTTTGTTCGTAAAAATTAGGCCACTTTCGTGGATGAGCAGCCTCTTGGGCAAATTGTCCTCAGCTCGATATGAAAATTATTCATTTTCCACAAAATGGTACTAGTTGTTATCTTTGCAAATGTTTTTTTTCTTTTGAACATGTTTTAATGTTATAATATTGAATGGAAGCTTGGTGGTCTTCCATTTTCCACAAAATGGTACTAGTTGTTATCTTTGCAAATGTTTTTTTTCTTTTGAACATGTTTTAATGTTATAATATTGAATGGAAGCTTGGTGGTCTTCGAGATTTATAATCTTAGAAGTGCTAGTGATCGCCTTGATGACCGTGACACCCTGAGCAAATTGCCTTACACCATGGTGACCATTCATCGGTATGACGAGTACATGACATTGTGTATTTGTGCTCATCCAATAGAAATGGGATGTCTCATTATGTTGTGTCTTGTTGACATCCTGGCCAGAATGACTAATTCTTTTTTATTTTTTATAAATGTTTCCTCTTGCAAAGAAATTTAACTAAACGGCTAGCTGGTTTAAGGCGTGACCGGTTCAAAGGAAAAAAAAAGAACTGATCAAAGATTATACAATTATGACACGCATCTTCAGTGACCAATGTCTAAAAAATGCCTTCAGCAAGAAAGAAAAGAAAACTCAGACGTGGTGTCTTCCAATGCATAGACATGTGTCATACAACAAAGTTTCACTTTACTTGTGTAATAACAACAACACTTAGAAAAACAGACTACCCGTATTTCAGTAGGAAGACGTCGGAGAATTCTAAAATAACATGGTCCAAAAATGTACATGAGAAAGATAACAACATTCTATTATTTATATTAATCGTTCTTCGGGTGGTAGCTTAACCAAGGAGTTCATCTGAAATTGAATACGATGAGAATACGAGGAACCAGTTGGTCGACAAGCGATTTGTTACAAGGCCCATTTGCTTGGGCGTAATTGGTCGCTAGGCCGACGAAGCCAGAAATTAGCTACCATGCGAACAATAAGATTAAAAAGTATCATAGATCCAGCATAGTTATTATTCTTCTGTTGTCTAGTGGAACTAATATTAGAAACTTGGAAAATTTTCTCCCACCTGAAGTCGAGTACCATTTTGTTCTTGATAACTAGGACTATAGTGTCCATGAAGTGCACGTTTGCCTCGAAAGACAAACACCAACAGGACACAGCCAAGTATGGCAAGTACAGCTAGTGCTTACTATCATTGAGCATAGAAGGCCCTTGACGATTTTATGACTGAATGAGCTTTGGCTTTGTTCGTAAAAATTAGGCCACTTTCGTGGATGAGCAGCCTCTTGGGCAAATTGTCCTCAGCTCGATATGAAAATTATTCATTTTCCACAAAATGGTACTAGTTGTTATCTTTGCAAATGTTTTTTTTCTTTTGAACATGTTTTAATGTTATAATATTGAATGGAAGCTTGGTGGTCTTCGAGATTTATAATCTTAGAAGTGCTAGTGATCGCCTTGATGACCGTGACACCCTGAGCAAATTGCCTTACACCATGGTGACCATTCATCGGTATGACGAGTACATGACATTGTGTATTTGTGCTCATCCAATAGAAATGGGATGTCTCATTATGTTGTGTCTTGTTGACATCCTGGCCAGAATGACTAATTCTTTTTTATTTTTTATAAATGTTTCCTCTTGCAAAGAAATTTAACTAAACGGCTAGCTGGTTTAAGGCGTGACCGGTTCAAAGGAAAAAAAAAGAACTGATCAAAGATTATACAATTATGACACGCATCTTCAGTGACCAATGTCTAAAAAATGCCTTCAGCAAGAAAGAAAAGAAAACTCAGACGTGGTGTCTTCCAATGCATAGACATGTGTCATACAACAAAGTTTCACTTTACTTGTGTAATAACAACAACACTTAGAAAAACAGACTACCCGTATTTCAGTAGGAAGACGTCGGAGAATTCTAAAATAACATGGTCCAAAAATGTACATGAGAAAGATAACAACATTCTATTATTTATATTAATCGTTCTTCGGGTGGTAGCTTAACCAAGGAGTTCATCTGAAATTGAATACGATGAGAATACGAGGAACCAGTTGGTCGACAAGCGATTTGTTACAAGGCCCATTTGCTTGGGCGTAATTGGTCGCTAGGCCGACGAAGCCAGAAATTAGCTACCATGCGAACAATAAGATTAAAAAGTATCATAGATCCAGCATAGTTATTATTCTTCTGTTGTCTAGTGGAACTAATATTAGAAACTTGGAAAATTTTCTCCCACCTGAAGTCGAGTACCATTTTGTTCTTGATAACTAGGACTATAGTGTCCATGAAGTGCACGTTTGCCTCGAAAGACAAACACCAACAGGACACAGCCAAGTATGGCAAGTACAGCTAGTACAGCTGCCATCGGCCCAAGTATATAGCTTAGTGTGAGCATCTTTCGCTCAGATACCTGAAAGGCCATTTCATTCAAGTCCTCAAAACAAAAAGCTAAATGCCGATGAATAAGATTAAGAGTAGTTTATAAATACCTGCATAATGCACTGTGGACCGGTATATCCCCAATGGCACTTGCATTCGTGCACTGAGCTCTCCCGACCAGCACTGTCTTTCTACAACAAGAATGGGGAAATCAGTAACGTAAGTTTCGCTGAAAGCATTACTTCTATAGAATAAGCCTCAGCTGAAGCATGCTACCCAGATTTTGGTTCGCTAAATCGTCCTCGAGCTGCTGGTCTACAAATCACAGAGTTCGCTACAGTCATAGCAGTCATTCGTGCCGGAACAATCCAAATCTCATGACAGAAAATTCTCTTCCGATCCATAAGTGTCGGTTACTCTTTGTAGTGATTCCTAAGAATATCCGAGAGCGGCTGTCTCCGATTGCTATGGCAAGCAACGCTCAACTAGCATTCTATAAATGTAAGGACCGGTAGTAAATGTGGACATGGGTCATTTGGTGGTATATGTTCTTAGCTGAATATTCCTGTATTAAATCAACCGTAAATATAATTCCGATTATAAACTTGTACTAAATTCGATATGTAGACGATATATTTAAACACAACACGAATTTAGTGACAAACCTCTACAGTGCACAAAAAAGGAAGTACAACGGACTACTCTCAGTCATATTGCGGATCTAGTCGCTTATCACTAGTTTTCCATCTCACATTCTTCCCGCATACACTAGCTAGTGAAAACAACCTGACATTCCTCGAATAGGAACAAACAATGAGTACTGCCGATTGTATCTACTTTCTTAGACAACTAGATGACCCGCGTTAATACATCGTGTGAATCCCCCGCACTTCTACCATTCGTTTTTTTTGCCTTAGAGCCGTCACCCATCAGATAATCAGGTTATGGTGCGGATTCGAATTTAAGCTGATAATCCGTCTTCTGTCTTCAATGACGAACTGAGAGCCTGCCGAACATGACACCCGATGCACAATGACACATGCTCAACGGCAGCGATTGATCGACAAGCCGCTCAATGACGATGTAGCAAACGAATCTTATTAGTAACAAATTGGTCTTGTTAGGAAGTAATCTCGTGACTCGTTCGGTAGTTACAATAAATTTCGATATAATTTATCTTACCATGACAGATGGATTTATACAAATACCATGCACACAGGTATGCGTGGTTCGATTAAATGCATCAGGCCAACATGGATCCCTTACCGTACAACGTGATCCGATAAAACCTAAGGAAAAAAGTGCAATGGAACAAGAAAGTAGGAAAAAAAGAGCAAAATAAAAGAGTGTGTCAGACACAAACCATTCTCACAGTCGCATCTATAACCACCTTGCGTATTCGTACATTGACCGTTCACGCAATTCGAGGTAACGGTGCATTCATTGATATCTATCGTACAATTTTTTCCTGAAATTTCACATAAAACAACATCTGAAAAGTTTTAAAAAAGTAGATAGAATTTAAATATTAAAAAAAAACCTGCCCGTAAATCCAGTGCCGTCACAAATGCAGTCATAATCGGCGACACGATCGCGACATATCGCACTATTCGAGCAGAATCCCAGCTGACATTCATCAATGTCGGTCTCACAATTTACGCCTGAAATACGACAATACTTTATTAAAGTAATCTACATAACTTAATAAGGTTGTGTTTGGAGCAGAGATTAGAGGTGCTTTTCAAAACACAATCTGGTTGACTCGATACGCTCCTCACGCTAAGTAAACCCCCTTCTCACTTGAGTGTCAGAAAACTGACAACAGCATTGTTTGGCAAGATAGAAACACTGAGCTGATAAATGATAGGCTACTGCGAACCATTTGATAGGTCAAAAACGTAATCACTCTCTTCTGTGATGCTACGAGTGGAAATGGATTTATGACACATCACTAAGGGTTTTATCAACCTCGAACGTCCTATGCTTTATTCCTTCGAAAACCATTTCAATAATTTTTATAGCAACACGTAGAACTAAACAAAAACCTAATCATTGAAAAAGGCTAAAAGTTTATTAGGGACATTCTCCATTATCTTAACCTCAACCAAGGAACAACTCACCTGTAAAACCAGTTATACAATGACATTTATGTTGACCAATAAGTGATTCGCATGACCCTCCATTCAGACACGGATTTTTAATGCAATAATCTATCTGCACCTAAATATTGGAAGACTAGAAAAATGAAATATATGTTCAATAAAAATGGTTATAAATGTCTAACACAACATCGTCCATTAATAGTTCATCGTTCATTACGATATGATCAAACCTCGCATTTCTCTCCTTCATATCCTGTTGGGCAGCTGCAGGAATGTGTTTGCTCTGACAGCTGGATGCATTCGCCTCGTTCACAAGGTTGTTTGAGACACGAACCGAGCACCTCGCAACGATAACCTTAACAATGAACAAATCCATTGTAAAACGACTTTCGTTTAATCTCGGTATAAACCGTCAACGCATCCTCTTTCATTGATAAGCTAACACAAGGTTGTTACCAATATTCGACCACCGTTTCGACGTCATCCACTTCATCAGATCCGATGAACGCAATTGATGTCCACAACCCTTCGTCTTCTTGTTGTGTAGATCAACTCGGATCATCGGCTCTGATGAAGACGAAGACGTCAGAACGGTAGCCGAATATTGGTAATAATCTCGTATTAGCTTGTCAATAAAACAAAGTACAAATTAACATATTACTCAAACAAAAATCGTTAGGGTCTCGATTACAGGTAATTTTATTCTCGTTGACGGAAAAACAACAACCAAGAAGACCACATTTATATCAGCACTCATTGGCCACCAGATTGGAAAAAAATCGTAGCCCTTTCTTAGTAATAATTTCCATTACCGGCTTTCTATTAACCTTGGCGTTGACCAAATAATTCTTTATATTCTTGCTGAGCAAACATGAGATATTATTTTATTCTTTAATCAAGAACAAGGTGACGATTCTGCGGATTTCGCCTTCTCCAGAGCGTCGAAAGGTCACGTCGACCGCAATTTACCTAGTCAAACACTTCCAGGAGTAATCAAGTGAAGGAAATGCTAAACTAAGATTTTTTGGCTCAGCATCAATTTGATTGAAATCTTGGTTAAGCATTAATGTGGTTTAAATCTTTTCTCGTTTTCGCGTTTTCTCTATTTGGTTAAGGAAGTGTTTGGCTGAGTGGATTGCGGTCAACTTGACCTCTCCAAGCTCTAAGAAAGGCGAAATCCTCCTAAACGTCAGCTTGTTTTTGAATAAAGAATAAAATAACACACATACAACACAATCGTAGCTGACGTTTCGGCAGAATCGCTTTAACACGTAAAATAACGTTTTCTTAGTGACCGGAGATAGGACCCAATTAGAAAGGTCTGTATGGATATGTGCAATGTTCAGAGGTGCTCTGCAGTACATACATGGTCATTAGTTCTACCTCGCGTCTAGAGGTCTCCCTCTCTCTGGATTAGGAAATTGTCACCAGTCTTATCTGCGAAAACAAAAACATTAGCTTGACACTTCCAAAGGCTACTGAAGACATTTTCTTACCTAGTTATATCATCAATAACTTTCACGTAAAAGGAATCCAATCACTTCTATGATGTTAACGAGTCGAACGTATGCCATCTCCCTCTAGTAGTGATTAAATCAACACCTATCCCTTATTCTTAATTATTTCGGAGGAACTGCTTTATCACACCGATGTATCTCAATAATTTTTTTATGTAGAAAGAACGTTATCTACCTAAGTAATATTTTCTACAATGACATTGGAATCCTTCTGCGGTTGTCTCACAAATCCCGTCGTTTTCACACGGTATAGTCATACATTCATCAATCAGTTGATTGCACTCTCGTCCTCTCCAACGCTAAAACTGTGATCCAGAGTAAGAAAAACGTGCAAATTACTTTAACATTAACCAATGATTTCACTTTGTCACACGTGCACATGGTTGCATTCCACACAGGCGTACAACGTCCTCGAGCATTACATGACAACGAAGTGCACATGTCGGTAATAGAAGAACAGGTCTTACCAGAGTAACCTAAAGCCTATGATTAACAAAATGAAAGAACGTCTGATTAACGTGGACTACTTACCTTCGTCACACTTACAGCTAAACCCATCCGAATCCGATTCACAGTATCCATGAATGCATGGTTTATTCCTACATGGATCTATTTTCTCCTCACAGAACTCACCAACGAATCCAGCTAGGCATAAGCATTTGCCTTTGTCATCGTTCTACGGAGTGATGTTAAAAATAATATGAAATGAAAAACGCTGCTTTCCAGATATTTTTCTAGAAGTATCACTCACAACTTTTCTGCATGTTCCATTGTTTTTGCATGTTGCCTCAGAACACCAAGCTTCATCCTAGAAATAAAGGATTGGTAGCGTTACCTTATTTATTGAAAACTATGACAACACGATGGGCTCGTGTGGCCCAGTGGTCGGGGCCGCTCTGCAACATGTATGGGATCGATTCACGCGCCCCTGGCTCGCCAAGCTTTACATTCATCCGGGATCGGCAAGGGAGGAAAGCAGGACTGACTCGATACATCGGTAGGTCACAGCGAGTCATTGCAAAAGCCAGATATGCATTCAATCACCTCCAAACGATACTTAATGAAGTCCAATACACTGCACGTCCCTCAGAGATTGATCAACGCAGAGAGCTCTACCCTTTTTATTTTTTTATAAAAACATGAAACGATTCTTCACACAAGGATTTTATGCGAAAATTTACTTTGTCTCGAAGTGGAATTAATTTTGAAGCAATCTTATTTGCGGGATGCCTTCAACCAGCTTGAAAAATTTTTCCTTTCTTACCCACTCACAATAAATTCTTCAGTTTTTGATCACTTCCTATTTTTGTGTAGTCCTTTACAGTAACATATGCGCCGATCATAGATGAAATAAGTAGCGAATATTTCACTGCGATTTCAAAATTCGGAAGGAAAAAAGAAAAAGGCATGATGAACCAATGCGACTATGCCTGAGGCCTTAACAATTTTGTTGCTATTGATCACTAGACTTAGATTTCAGCGCGTGCTTAGCACTGGAAATGAGTGATCGACACCCGAGTCTGATGTTCCCTCCCCCAAAAATGCAAATGTAAATGTTTAGTACAGTGTACCTTAATATCGCAGAATTTTCCTGACCATCCTTTACTACACTCGCACGTGAAGCTTCCATTCGAGCTTTCACATAATCCACCATTTCTACATGGTAGTTCTGCACAAAGGTCCAATTCCACATCACAATCCGGTCCAGTGTACCCAGGATCACAGTAGCACCTCAAAAAAGGACGGTTGTCGGGAGAGAGTAGGCGTTTCTTTGTCACTAAGATATTTTAGCGATACCGTGCAACGCCGATTCCATCGAAACAATATCCTCTTCCACAATTTGTCCTTGAACACTCGTTAATGTTTATCTCACAGTACGCTCCCTCGAATCCTGGAGGACACTCACAAGTGAATGCATTCCACAGGTCACGACATTCTCCACGGACGCATGGTGAAGCCTCACCACACTGTGGTGATGATAGGCATGATGTCACCAACTATAAATCATGTACCAACTACGGCAGAATAAGCAAGTGCACAAACTTTAATACTTTTTACCCTATAACGTTTGCCAATTTTCCAGAGCGTTACGTTTACTGGCTGTTCTATCTCATCGTTTCTGTAGAATGACAATTCTGGAAGATCGCCGACTGTAACGTGTTTGAGGCAACCGTCAAATGAAGAGTCATTCACCGCCCCAAATACCAATGATGCAGACGAGATGCGAGTAGGAACTTGTACCGATGGCGACAAACCTATTAAATGAGCAATAGAAATACAGTATTACACGTCATACAAGTTTGAAAACAACAACCATAGCCAGCAGAGTCCACATAAAAAACGTTTGTATCGAGTGCTATTGTATGCCATTGACCATCGGCTATATTTTTCCGAATAAGAAGTGGATTTTCGCCAGTGACCAGTGGTTGACCGTTTGCTAAGGACAATTTCATCGTTCCATCCTTAGAATCCTAGAAAGACGATAACACGTTTTAGGAATTAGTGAGCTTACATTTTAAATACACTAGAATTAAATAAACCTACGATGGTCAGTATGTGGCCAGTTTGTGAATGGGTTCTTATAGTTAATTTAAAGCTTGCCGTGGTTTCCACTGGTCCAGACATTTCAAACGACATCAAACTGTCCGCCTTCATAGTCACGGGAGAAGTGCCTAAACGTTCATATACCATAAAGGTTGGTTGAAAGCAACATCCTATTTTTAAAAAACTTGCGGTTTTGTTGTACGTTGCAATATTTCCTAAAATTTTTTAAATGTTCCTTAATGTATTGGAATTAACTCCATAATGTTCTTTTCTCAGATCGATAATTTTAATATTGCTGCTCATTAGTGGTTGAATTCCAACCTCTCTGGGGGATGGATGGCTCGTCGTCCGAATGAGTGGCTAACCAGAGAAACTGACTTAACATTCAGCAAACTTTTTTTTAGTTGGTTAAAGGAGAAAGTCAACTCAATCAAACCAACCACTTCCAATAAACATAGAGAATAAAAACGAAGTGTATCTTCCACCCCCTCAAGAGTTCCTAGTGAAATCAGTTGATGTGGTTACCGGCAACTTCAGAAGTTGAAGGTGAATGCTGGTGCCTATACTTGATACTTGATGTTGAACGGCCCGTCCTCACTAATTGTGTTGGCCCTAGCACAATCACCATTATTCGGAGATTTGCTGGTTAAGCCATTGTGGTACCCTGGAATCCTGCGGACAGCCTGGCCAAAGTTTACCCCAGGTCGTCATCACGACAGGCAGTCGCAGCCCTTGTGGATCAGAGGGAGATTTACCACCATGCAACTTTGATACCAGGACGGTGGTGGATCTTGGTACTGGTTTACTCTTAGCTAGACTTTCTGATGGAAGCGCCGGACCACTTCTCAGCCTGGGAGACACTGCCGGTAAGATGAATCCACCCGCTGTTCATCGCAGTCCGACACCAAGGAACACCTCCCAGCCACGATGAGGCGGTAAACCGTTGGGAGGGATGATGCCCATATCGAATTTTAAACAAAACTTTATGCCGTATACTTTCTTCTCATATTCATGCTTCGCAAAAAGTTAAGAAAGCCTTTGTAAAATAAGAAATTTTTTAAAAAATCCTCTATGAGGAGGTTCTTTCGCAATCACTCTGCATAATTAAAACACCTAAGACTGAAAGAATAGATTTCTGTCGACCAATGAAAAAACTTACAGATGTAACCGTCACCAACGTTCTTACAATCACCATTCTGAGGACAAGGAGAATTAAAGCAGTGATCTTTACGTTCACATCGTTTGCCGTAAAATCCGCTTTTGCAATCACAGTCGAAGTCGTTGAATGTGTTATGACATTTACCATGGACACATTGCTCAGAAATGCCACAAATGTCGTCGGAAATTGATCCCTATAAGAACTTATGGATTATTAAACATTATCCAGAGGTAAATGAAAACTAAACGGAGTTGCACACAGTATTATTCAGCAAAGAACTGGTCTTTCCGTAGATGAGGTCCGCTTACCCATTCGATTGAATGGAGGAGACAGACCACTAGAAGGTATAGGTGACAATACACTGGCAGTTTTCACCCATGTCGATACTATCACCATTCATCATCATCCACCACCTACATTCGCCGAGCAGCATGTTGGTCGTGAACCATGCAACTAACCTCCAAAACATTTTCGAGATACGTAACTGAACCGAACTGATCGACAGCGAAGTTTGATGACTTGTGCAAAACCACAGACTTCCCATTTATACGAATGTCTTGAAGTGATCCTGTATATAAAGCACTAAAATCATTTTCCTAGAAGTTTGTTTTCATCGGCTCACCCACCTTTGAATTCTACGTGGGTGAGATATGCATCTTTTGTGACGTTTCGACTGTTCCCAAGTTGAAGTTTCTCGACGAATAATGGGTGATCAAACCGCGATTGTATAGTTCCCTCAGAATCTAGCACGTCGTCAATGTCGAGCTGAAAAGTAATGTATGAAAATGATGGCTGATTGCAACAACCGGTATGGTAGGCCAGCAGTAAGATGCACATTTCTGAGAAACAGAGCTAGTAGGCACTTAAGCTGACGTCTTCAATTCTTCATCACTAACGTTCATACAGTAACCTACTTTCACTTGCCGCTTTTCTCGACGTATAAATACAACATGATCTTTGTTATCATCAACTTTCTTGCGTGACTGTAGCTCATACACAGAGTTTCCTCCCGCACGAGAACGAACTATAAATAGGGAACCTTCTTTATTAAAATAATTTAAATTTCAAGTAGTGCAGAAAATTTCACTAACCCAATAAATACCCGTTCATCATCGACAGTGAAATAAACGTGGACACCTCATCTCCAGCTTCTCCAAGATAAAGAACTGTGCCATTTGATCGATTTGACCGTAGAATCAATTGAATTGTCGTGGAAAAGCGCAATGAATGCGAAGTTTCGGAAGGAATACTAAAAGGATAGTTGGCTTTGATAGCAAACTCGAGTTTACCGTAAACTAAAAAAGTAGGCGCACACTATTTCGACGAATGACGTCTGATTATTATGGCCAAATGTACTCGGAGGAAGTGAATTCATGCAGAGTGGAGGAAGAAATGGAGGTGCACATAAGCATGAAACATGTGTCCACAGGTCCACGCACAGTCCTCCGTTCATACATGGATTTCTTGAACATTGTGAATTGTACTTGCAATCTGCAGAGATGCGTAAGTCAATGTCCAGGTCCTCATGTACTTTTTTAAGCAAATGACAGATATAAACTTATACACACGTTATTATATGAAAAAAACGAACCATAAGTGATGCCGGTGCTACGACTGGAACTTGCAAGGTCAATAACACTACCACCAATATTCACATCCGCGATACATCCAACCAAGTACTCGGATTCCGAGACTTTTCCGAATCGAGTCGCAAAAACATCAAAAGGCGTGGTAAACGGAAGAGAATGCAATATCAACTGATATCCTCCCTCGTTTACTACGGAAATAATTACATCCTAAACGATTTAATAACAAAATAACTAAAACGTAATCAGTTACTTTAATAATGGTGAGATACTTGCAAAACTCCGGACCACAGGTGTTTGTGGTTTGTGGTGGGGAGCGAACGCGCTATTGTCCTTTTCAGGGAGCAACGCGTTCACTACCACACCATGCTGGTCCTTCGTTTCGCCTGTCTCTCAGCTAGTTCTATCGATCTCTGCCATTGCAATCACTCGTAATCAATTACGTTTCACGTACCATTTCACTTTTCTCCAAGCGTACAGTGTACCATGTACCATCATTAATAGCAAATGGAATCAATTTGTTGTATTTTGTTCCTTGAATTGCGATTACGAATTGTCCATCATCCAAAGCAACTGAGAATAATTTCATTCCAAAAATATTCTCGCCCGATACTATATGAACTGATGGTACAGTTGTTCGCATGGCAAAGGTGATAGTAAATGGCAAATGGACAGAAGAAGAGCTAAAATACTTCAAATATTCGAACAAAGTCGTTCTTAAGATTGTAATTACCAAAAACGTCGAACACTATGACTAAGCAACTTACCCTATCATAACGTTTGGACTTTGATGAATAAATAAACTATTTTTATCAAATGACACCGAAGTTGACAGCTGACACTTGGTTCCACTCTGTCCAACAGGACAAACACATGTTGTTCGAACTTCACCGAACGCGATGTGTGGTTGACACATAAGTGGTCGGGAACATGTGGTAGAGTCACACGGCTATAAAAGAACAATAAAATAATTTTATCATGATAGGTAACTTCCTGTATTTTTACGTCGCCACGCTGGTCACATCGGGGTCCTTGATATCCCCGTTGGCAGATGCATAGCGACGACCCAGATGACGATTCGACACATTTGTCCGAGTGAACGCACTCAATGCATGAAATCTGAATGAAAGAACATAGTTTATGGGAGGCAAATGAGCAGTATTAAAAAGCTGTGGGTATACATTTAGGTTAAGAAGGAGTTTCGCCTATAGACCCTTTTCCACTACATTCTCTACGTTTCCACTTTCTCTACGTTATTTCATTAAGCCATCGAAAATAGATTTGGTCTGAAAAAGTCCACACATTTGATATTCTATGGACGGATTTGGCACTTGCTGAACCAATCCGAAAATACAAAGACATGGCTGAGGTGTTTAACTTCCCACAGATGGATCTGTTACGAAGTGATTGACTCCGGAAGCTTTTGTTAGTGCAAGCTAGGATAATCGTACTTTAAAGAGAACTCCTTTTCATGAACTGCAGCATAGGCACTTCTGCATGTTAAGGACCTTTCACTTTGAGCATTGTTCACTCTTGTAAATTAAACTTCATTCTAATTTGAAGATTTATCTAAAATCTTACTTGCTCTGAATGAACATGTTTCGGCGGCACAACGACGTTAGGAAGCGATGTTGAAGGGATTCCCACTGTCATTGTTGGTAACAGAGTTACTTCCTCTACCGACAATTCCCACATAGATGGCTAAATCGTATAACGTATTTTTCTTCTTCATCATTAAGTTCAAAAGTAATCATTACCGGGTTCTCGCAAAAGCTTCCTTGGAAGCCATTTACACAATTACATACGAATCCACCTTCCGTAGGATCTAAAGAATCATTGAAAAAGCTATTTCTAAAAAAACTATTGTAGGATTTCATCTAGCAACGGTTTACCATTTAAGGTACATTCAATTTTTTCACGTTATTTGACCTTCTCCCATCATAATACGATTGATTACTCTTCATGTTACTTTTGAAATACACTGCTTCTACGGTGCTTTGAATAAAAAATGTCATTCGAAACGACTGAAGGAAACATGCCAGAGCTTTTATATGTTTTCACCACTTTCACGATCCAATAACTTAAAAAAAAATAGCAACACTCGTAGTAGTTGAACTAGTAAACATATCTAATACTAAAGCTCTAACGGACAGCTTACCTCCTACAGATTGGCAGACGCCGTCGTTTTCACATGGATTTGGAATACAAGAAGCAGTCTCTTGATTAGAACAGTTAGCACCACCAAATCCTGGCTGACATTCACATGTTGCGACGATTCCATTGGCATGACAAATACCTGGAATATATCTTTACATGAGCGCATGCAAGGAAGTGGTTAGAGGATCCCTGTAATGCACATGGTCGCCGGCTCGACTTTGCACCACATGCCAACCAAGCAGCCATCCCTCTAGAGTAGGCAAATCGGTACCACGCTCATATGGGCAAATAAAAACGCCAACATGATACGTCAATACACTACCACAATTCACTGTATGCATTCCATTACCTCTGCGATGCTTAATAGAAACAGATTCCAAACGCACCATTGACGAGCTGATTAACGATGGACGTCTTACCAGTTGACCTTCATAACAGCTACCAAGGTAAGCATATCAGTACCAGTTTCCTAAGAGATCGGATACGTCTCAACTACTTACTTAAACAGCATAAAAATGTACAGAGAGGGTAAAACGTATAAAACGTTCATCGTTGATCAATTCTTCAAGAATGCACCATATATTGGATTCCAGTCGCAGCCTCGCAAGTGGTTTAAACGCCTACTTGACCTTTACAATGACTTGAGCAGACCTATTGATCTAATTCAGTCTTTTCATCCTGCAAAAATAATTTGGTTACAATATGCCGAGCCCGAAGAGATGTAGAGCTTGTTCCTAGGAAATAAACACAATCCTATTCGAGGTATTCTACATTTCACCTCCATTTAAGCAAGGATTTGAACTACAGGGTCCTGATGAAGGTATCACTGTAGTCCGTTCACAGTGACGGCCGGTGAAATTTGAGGCACATTCACAGTGATTATCTGACAATCCACGAACACAGCGACCTTCATTCAAACATGGATCGCCTGAAAGAGGAAATGATCACCACTGTATAATCTTGTTCACTAATCACTAATCATCCAACCATCAACAAGGCATTCCATTATCTCTTCACATGTTTCCCCTCCAAACTCTGGTGAGCAATAACATCGAAATCCATCAGGGACGTTTTGACATATTCCGCCGTTTCGACAAGGGTGTGTGTCACAACCGATCGCCAAACTTTCATTACATCTTGGACCCTGAAAATCGGAGGTTTTACTGCAAGCTAGCTTAGTATTGACTATATGCTTTCAATACGTGTTTTATAATTTTATATTTTGGTAATGTATTTCAACATTATAGTGCATCGCTCACCGTGAGTCCTTTTGGACATGTACATGTTTGACTACCATTCACTGGCAAACATTCATGCATAGGACTGGGACATTTGCATATCGAAGGCGTCTTCTGAAACTCAGTTCAGAACGTTGCATTAACCGTTTTATTAATCGCTTTGCTCTCGTTTTAATAAGAAATGTCTCCTCTCAAAGCTCTCTTTCCATGAGAATCTATTTCTTTTCTCTTAATTAGTGAAAACATGCTACTCTAGTATGGCTTTCCAGTCTACGCCCAATTCCTCTTTTTTCAAGTTTTATCACAAAAAAAGACAGTAATACAACAAATGACGTTAGTGTCATCCGTTTTCTTGCATATCCTTTTGAAATGTGACTGTTGTAAGTGGTTTTCACATTTAGTATTTGTCATGATTCTTCGTAAGTACTCTACAATTACTAAGATACGTCACAAGCATAAAATAAAGCTTAAGTACCTTATCTTGACATATCTTGCCTTCGAATCCGAATGGACAAGCACAATGGAAGCCGTTTTTAGTGCCAACGCACGTGCCTTGGTTGCGGCATGGATTTATTGCGCATGTACCGCTTACGTCTTCGCATCGTGCACCTTCAACGAAGAGTTTCTCATTTTCCATTGGTTTTTCCCTCAACCACTCCCTCTTTTTAGTTCCGAGTTATTCTCTCGAACTTACCACTAAATCCGTTTTCACAGAGACACTCAAATGAACCTTCCATATTGATACATGTGCCACCATTTTGACATGGCATCAACTCACACTCATTCACATCAGAACCACATAATTTACCGGCGAATCCAACAGGGCATACACAACGAAAAGAGTCCTGAAGAATCGAATATTATCCTACTACAGTTAATAGTAACATCGATTTAAATAAAAGAGAGTGTGTGTAAGTATAACTGCCGAAAAAGAAAAATGGAAGGAAAAAAGGAACAGAATGCTGGTGATGGGTGACATTAGTTCCACTAATGATAACGTTCTTTGCAAATTCTTGCTTTCATGGATGGTATAAAAGAAGTAGAAAGAAACATCAATCTATCGCGGATCGATCCTTGTTATGCAATCATGTTTTCTTACAAAATAGAAAACGTTGTTAACGAAACAAAAGTTTCATATAAATCTCTATTGAGAAAAAAAGGAACTCACATTATCCAGAACACAAGTGGCATTGTTCTTACACGGCCGCTGCTTACATTGATCTCCAGTACAGATTTTTAAGCCACGATCATTTTCAATACATCTTAAGAACACTATTTAGCGAAAGTAAAGATTAAAAGCCAAACTTTCTGGAAAAATGCCATTTACTTATCGTGCAGTAACAGTTAGTGTTTTCAAAACAGTTATGATTGAATAACTGTAAACTCTATGTGGGAAGGTATGAAATTGTTGCCATGAAAAGTTCGAGCTACCTTTCCCCGATACCGCAGTCTTCAGTTTTCGTGCATCCTTGAAGAGATGATCCTGACAGCTCGCACAGTGCTCCATACCAACCTAATATTAAAGAATATTTAATACTTACCAGTAGTACTTACTAGAGTACTTACTTACTCTTAAAATTAAGACCCTTTCTCATGTTTGAAGACTCCGGAATTTATTAATTAATATGTCATCGGTTAACTATTGAAAAACCATGTACGATGTACGATAAGATATAGATACAATATTATTAGGGGCGCGTTTGGCGCAGTGGTTGGAGGCGCCTCTGCGGCGCGCACGTGAAATGTGCCCATGGCCCACCAAGCCTTCCATCCCTCCGGGGTCGACAACGTGGCACCAGACTTGTCTGGGACGATAGCAGCACTGGCTCGATACATCGGCAGACCACCGCGAGTCATTTTAAAGGCCAGATATGCATTCAATCACCTCCAACGATACTTAATGAAGTTGAATGCATGGCGCATCCCTCAGGGATGGCGATTCTGCCGAAACGTCAGCTACGATTGTGTTGTATGTGTGTTATTGCATGGAAGTAAACGTATGCTGTTTAACAACCCCGCGATTGCTAAGAGAGAAAACGACGAATTCATAACTAGCTGTTATTTATGGAAATGTAACTTACAAGCTAAACATGCGTCGTTTAGTAGACCAGTCACTTTCAGCCAATCTAATTGGCGATTGATTCGGTTAAGTGTAACAACGAGGATTTGAATGGTTACTGACGAAACCTGTTCATCATTCGCTATAGAGTTATGAGAATAATCCGTCCAGATCGGCCGTCATCATCATGTAGAGGTTACGATGTCCAAAAAACGGTCAGCTGAATTCTCATACGAAATGGTTAGGGTGATTTTCTAATCCATGTTCTACTCTACTATTCTGAAAGAGGAAACGTTCCCTTATCTGACGTTTCGGACGAAATTTGCATCCTCTGCTAACCTTAAAGGCGCACAAGCTCATTGCTTAAAGATGTAATCTGATACACACACTATGCGCAGTGGTTCGACATCGCAAATGCCAACCAAGCCAGAAATCGGTCTGAGGTCCCCAAATTGGTATCAGTCCTGTCTGGGAAAAGCTTTCGCCGATCCATGAAAGAGGGTTACTGACCATGTTGGAGACCTTGGAATGCTGTAGTAGAGATATCCCAGGATTGTATGGAGAATCAACCCAACAATCATTCAACAACATTCGGAAAAAGAAAACAAAATCCTCAAGTACAGCCCAACCTATACGAACATTTCCTTGCCATTGTCGCGCAGAAATGAACTGAGTGGAAGTATTGGAAATAGCGGAATGTGTCGTGAAAGGTCTCATAAACGAAATTTAACAACGAGATCAAAAACAACGATGATGCTGGTATTAAGTGCAAGAAAGGGGTACTAATAACAATGACGATAAAAATTAATAACACAAAACTATGAGAAAACGAAACGGTTTCATGCTAGATAAGGAGAAAGCGCTTGGTATTGATTTGTCTCTTAGGAATGCGCCACACAATCGACCTCATCGCAGATTAGAATTAACTGAATGCATATCCTACCCATACAATAACCTGCGATGGCCTGTCGATGTCAATACTTTTCCTTTCCCACAGAACTCCGCCACCAGTTTGCCTACTCCAGAAAAGGGTAGGCCTCAGGCACAAGGTCGAACAGGCGACCACTGCATGTAGAGCAGGTCTAGTGACTAAGATACACCAGCCCCGAAACAATATGTGCTTTGAAAATCACCGTGTTCCAAATTTGTAGATTAAATAAGAAATAACGAAAATGACGGCTAGAAATATATCAGTGGGAGTCTAAAGGAATTTTATCGTAAGCGTTTGCAGCATTTATATATAACAATAATATATTTTCTGAAGAGAAATGCAAATCTGAGCAACAAGTAATTTTTAAGAACGGTTGAACATGGAAACGCTGTAGCACCACAATCATTATCTCTACCCCTCTCTACCCTAAACACAATATGAGAGCAATTACTTAGGAAGTGCAATCACGTTCATTGCCCGATGAAAAAGTGGGCTACTGGTGTTCGTTAAATCTGATGCGATGTCAGAGTCGTAGACAAAAGAATGAGGTTAGTTCTTCACCACAACATCGTGTCCTAGATGCTATAAAATGATAGAGTCCATAATTAAAAACTGAATTTAAGTTTCTAGGAAAGTTTCTTACCTGTCTAAGGGTTTTCACGTAAAAGTTGATGCTTAGAAAAATAGTAAATACTGTACCTTGCGCACATTGACACTGCTCATTTCCAAGGGCTCCTTTGACGCATACACCGTTTGCACATTCAAGACTACACGTTTCCTGACACAATGACCCTGAAAGTCCTGGCGGGCACCGACATAGAAACCTCCTGCTCAATTCATCGATCAGACAAGTACCACCATTCAAGCAAATGTTACTGGCGCATTCACGTTCGTCGCTTAGCACTGAAATTTTCAGTCTCTCACTGGGAAGTTAACTCTACGTTACTGTGCGTACAACGTTGCCATTTCCTAGAGTGAACGAACTTTGTATTTGTATTCTTGCTAATGTTAGAAAGACCTGGCAGCATTCGTTTTCTCTCATATTTTATCTACCTTAGATGTTGTAATCGAATGTGCTTCTTTTTATTAGTTCAATTAGTAGAAAACGGGAGAGTCTTGACAGCCTGTAGCCTTTTGTAAAGCAATCATGTCCTTCAACATGATTTTCAATGACAATGGAGGGCGCGCAATAATTTGAGATCAATATTTCTACTGAAATGTTAAAATAAAAGTACAGCGCTTCATGTTGATGTACAATTTAAAGGAGAAAAGCTTGATAAATGACCAGTGATCTCCAAGAAGCTTCAATTTTTCAACCACTGAGTCGTTAAAACTGTGTCCTATTCTACTCCAAGAATTGAAACAACGCTGAGTTGAGGTACTCTCAATGACTTACTGCCTAATCGTAGCTTAGGGGTGGCATGATCTCTAGTTGGGATTAATCTCTGACGGCATCACCTTTCAAGGTAGTGAGGAGTTTCATATTCCCCACCCGGTGGCCCAACTAAGAGTAAATCTATACAAAGAATTGCCGCTATCCAGTATTAAACAAGTTGGGGGATAGCCAACCTCCTTTTATTCACAGATGTTAGCTATTACTACTTATAATGACGATCCGCCTGGGAAGTGCTATCAGTCCGAGGTAGGAAACTTACGTCCAACCAATAAGGTGTCTATTAAAGAAAGGATACCGACATAGGAATCTCAATGTGCTGACACCTCACGATTCATAAGGACGAATAATTCAAATATTCAAGTAGGAAGAAACAGAGCAACAAACTTGAAAAGGCTCTTCCCTTGTATGGAACGCTTGAAGTTCTTTCTAAATATGCTGGTAAATCTTGGATCGATTGGAATAATTGTTACTAGAGAACCATCTCTGCACACGGAAGTTATACTATTTCTACAAATAATGGAATTTATGCAAACAATTTCGAAGGAACACGCAATGGCTGCAGTTGCAGGACCACCTATATCACCTACGACATTTCAATTACCTATGGAGGGATCATTAAAGCCTCAATTCGTTCCACTAAAATCCAAAATAGCCTATTACATATAAGGAATGAGAGCATGGATACTTCCCTGAAAGAGAACTATATGAAACTCATTGTTTGCATGGGTTATACCGGCGACTAGGGTGCTCACCGATAACTCTATACTCTCCAGTGGGAGGACGCTAGCGTAGACTTCGGTCACCCTACAGAAGATCTTGAGCTGTGAAACACGTTTGCTGGAGGCGACTATGAAGTACCTTCTACAAATCTCAAAGCCATTTGATTCTATGATTTTGACGTCATCTAGTTATAGGGTAAATTTCACACATATGAATGCACTACCTATTTCACCTATGGCATATCTCATCTTATCTTATATCTTAATAACATGAACATGTCTTCATGAACACATAAAGCTAGTCAAGCGCGGTAGAGAGCAGGAAATCTCCCTTTGATTCCCGCATTGTGCAAGCTCACTTTTACTCCATAAGTAATCCTTCATCCGTTACCTAGGGGCGAGTCACATAGCTTAGAAACCAACTGCCCTGGAAATATATAGAATAACGGAGGTCTCTGAACATATGGGATATGATGCGGAATACATTTAGTGGGAACATGAACGCTGTTTAGCAGTGTAACATTTTATTATCTGTGAAAAAGCCTTTGAAATGCTAAAACATCAGAGGTTTCAAATCACAGTTATTGTAATTACTATATCTTTGGAACTCTCATTCAATTTTGACGTATATACCTCATTGTCCGCAATTACTGTCAGTCATGGTAACATAATAACTGACGTGCAATGTAACAATTATCGATCGGACGAAGGTCATCGCCGCATAGGCGCGCGCTAGCAATCACAACGTTGGTATCTCATACACTAGTAATCATAAAATATTGATACTTCAATCTTCTCGAATTATATTTGATGACCAATGCCTATCCATTGATGATTATTGTGAAAAAGTTATATATATGTGTAAGATTTCTATACACTTCAGTTTATGGGACAACGTTTCTTGCTTGGATACTGGGACGGCCCGTCCTCACAGGTTGTGCGGACTCCAGAGCATATTCTCCATTTCTCGGAGCTGTGCTGGTTTGTTCTTTGTGGTTCCCGGAGTCCCGATGTCAGCCAGGTCAGTCTGCCCTAGGGCTGCACCATCACAGGCAGTGGCTGTCCTCGTGGATCAGAGGGTGATTTGCAGCCATGCGACTAGTTTGATACAATGGCCATGGTGGATCCTAGTATTGGTCTACTACTGGCTGGGCTTCCTGATGGAAACACCGGATTTATTCTCAGCTTGGGAAGCTCTGGCGTATCCTTCTGCACATCGCAGCCCGACACCCAGGAACACCTCCCAGCCACGTTGAGATGGTAAGCCATTGCCAGGACAACGTTCTAGTTTACGTTATTCAAGAGATAGGTAGAGATATTAAAGAGAAATATTATAGAAAGGACTGAATTTCATCAACTGAGCCGTTTCGATAATAAATATGAAGCGATAAGAAGGGAAACCGTGCACCTGTAAACACGTAATTGTTCCGCCCGAATAATGAACGAATGGAGAGATGAAGTGATAGTCGATTGGTTTCAATTCTGGATGTTCAGCATGATATGTAAACATTGAAGAAACTAGCTATATAAAAAAGACGGCATTTTAAATTGGATAACTCGCTGTGATTAATATCTCTAGTCGTTTTTCCAACATCATATTTATTAATGGGCCTCAGAGCCATCGCGGAAAATATTCTCGGTCAAGAAGTTCAGGGATAGATATCGCAAGAAATTTACAAAAATTCTATAGATCCTAAGCTTTGTTGCCAAAATTTTAGCCTGTGTGTCCTATTCGTACGAACAATGAATGCTTCGTGGGCATCCATCATCCGAAGGAATTTCCAACAAGTGAGAGAGGGAGAGAGTGACAGAGAGAGAGAGAGAGGAAAAAAGAACGAGAACAGGACGGTGAAAGAGATAAAAGGAGAGAGATAGAAAGATGAGAAAAACGATTAAAAGAGTAAGGAAGCAAAAATGTCACATGTACTGGATGCCTTCGTCTTAAAATCAGCTTACAGCGTGTTGATTATAACATATTCCTGAAAATGTCGGCTTTTAATTACTAGCGACAGGTTTTTTTTTATTCATAATTGCCAATTTCTCAAAACGGTTTACCCCTTCATGGTGGCTAGGAGGTGTGCCTGGGTGTTGGGCTGCGATGCAAAGCGGGAATCCATCCCCCCCAGCAAGGCCTCCCAAGCTGGGAAAGAGTCCGGCGATTCCATTAGAAGCCCAGCTACGAGTGAACCAATATCAAGATATCAATTTGTCGTATGGTGGTAAATTTCCATCTGATCCACAAGGACGGCGACCGCATGTGGTGATGACGACATGGGGCAGACTCTGGCTATACTGACCTCGGAACAGGGAGGCACAATGGCTAACTATCCAAGTATCCAAGTATTGCCAATTTGAAAACTTTGAAAGTTGATAAACTTATGAAGAAAACGTAGTTTTATCGTTCGAATGTATCAACATTATTTTATCAAACATTGCGCCTTCAGAGCAGATCGTTACATTAATGCTGTCAGTAAGAAAGGTTGTTCTTAATACAAAGGCGGTAGTCGTCCAATAGATTCTAATGGATTTTATTCCGCGTAATAGAATTAACAATGAATTGGAATATGCCTGTTTATAAGCGAGAGGTTAATCTACTTTCAATAAAACATGCATTTAAATTAATTTACATTGTTGTGAATGTTTCATGATAGCCTATGAAATTTTAGAAAAATAGTTTTGCAACGGGGCATACTTTCGCTAGACTGACCCCATGCTTCCAGGAAACTAAAATAGCTTAACCAGCAAATCTCCGAAAAATGGAGGTTATGCTGGTGCCCACACAACTAGCGAGGATGGGTCACTCAAGTATCAAGCAGGTAAGGTTTTGCAACTTCATGTACGCAAATACTCTTCTGGAACTGCTGGTCATTGAAAAACGACATGTAACCTTTTATGCCCAAGTTACGAAACCCAAAGATACGAAATTTGAAAAGGACCTCTCCTGCTCACGGGAAGAGTGACAGCGAATGGATAAGAGAAATGCAATTTGATTCATCAAAATCAAAGCTTGGTATTAAGCGATAGTTTTCGAAGCAACATAAATCTGATATGAGCATGAGAACTAGTGAGATCTTACGTTGACCTTAATAAACAGCCACATGACTACTATTCATAAAATTTCTGTCATTAGTTTACCTTTACCGTTTTATTCGAGTATTCGTCGGTATCAGGAAATTCCCATAAAAGGAAACTCGGCAGTATATATTTATTATTCTATAATCCTCTGTTCAATGGGCGGACATATGCTATGAATTGGTCCATCGGTCGTCGGTAATCTGTTCGCCACCCAGACTGGGATTGAAATGTCTCTGACCCTATGCATGACCGGATTTGTGTACCGCGTATGCTAATAATAATGATCGTTCGGATTCTCTTGCAGTTGTTTTATGTTATCCGACTGGCGAAAGTTCTTTCGCTCGTTAAAGACATATTACGTTCAACATATTCGAAAAAGAACTGATGGCAGAATCTCCCACGAACAAAACACATGAAGTCTCTGAAGCAACATATAAAATTCTTATTTTGTTCCTGCGATATGCAATTTACTAGCACCCACACATAACAAAGAAGTGCTATAAAAAACTACTCCACAGTTTCGAATAGATAGGTGAATATCGTATATTGCATGTCATCTGGATTGCGGCCTTTAGTGCTTCTTTAAATACATAATTCCAATTACAGTATCAGCTGCAGGTGACTGTTATACTGAATAATCACATACAAATTCGTCTATTGATTTACTACTGATCCTAGAAAAAATGGCTCTCGCAAAGAGACGAAAATGCTCAAACAAATCAAGTAGTGTTAAATCACCTACCTGTGTTAAATGCAGTGCTAAACGTAATGAGAATCAGATACATGTCTGTACATAAGGTCAACGTTTGAATCCAGGTCGTTGGCCTGGTAATTGTGGTACGATAGGTTAGCGAATATTGAGCAACAGGTGCTAGACGTCTAATAAAGGCATAAACAGTCGGTCAATGGCTGCGTGTAGTTGTGATCAAAGCACCGATGAAACTTTGTTAGCGTGGTGTTGTTACAAAATAATACCTAGGTAGTATTTTCTCTTGATGAATTGCGAATAACGTTATTTGTCTAGGTGTAGGATATCGTCGGAAATAGCCGAATACAAACGGATAGGATACCTGATGGGCGTGGTCACGCCGGCAGACATATACAGGTGGAGACAATGTCCAGGTACGGGGGCAGTGGTGGGGGCGGATCACAGAACAGTTCGACATCGTCATAGTTCCATACCAAATACGTATGTTCGTTGATTGAACAAAAGATGTGTGCCTAATAAAAAGCTAATCTACAAAATCAACAGCATGAAAAGGCCAATGTAACATCACTCGTAAATCTGCATCGCAAGAATAGTACTTTTATCAACCGCCCATTATAATTTTTTACGACGGGGTATCGTGTGAAATATAACCACAATGATCCTGAGACATTTGCAATACTTGGACTCCGGACCAGACTTTCATTCCCATTGACATGTGATTGCTGATGGCACCGTTTGGGTAAAATAAAAACAGTCTAGGCGAAAGGCAAACCTAGAGCTTCAGTGGTGAGGTGCGCAAAAACTACACCCCTGGTAAGGGTATTCGGGTAATTGCGGTTCGATCTCGCCTGTGGTCCAGATTTTACAAATATCTCACCATCTTTGTGGTTGTTTTTTCACACAATGTCCTACCATGAAAAAAAATCGTAGAAGCATTATGACCATCTCAGAAATGATGAGATAATTCCTAGCTTAAAATAGAACGAGAGAAAAAACATAGAGGTAGAGGCGGATGAAAGGCGGATGCTTTCACCAGCGCACATTTCTTGCTACTAAGAGGAAATGCAATGTTATTTGTGGCTTTTTTGGTATCATTTGTTTTCCTTTCATTTTTTCCATTCTTAACGCTGAATGTGATGGGCTTCACTTATGCTAAATACCAATGCTACATACTGTTTCGTGTTTTGTTGAGTTGAATGCAATCAGTAAACTTCATCGATATTTGTGAGAGCCGCTGAATTGATTGGCATCTAGATATCTATCAATCCATCAATTACAACTGGTTTACCGAACTTTTACTTTCTTCAGTCTTTCTTGGAGTCGTCTTATCGGTTCGCTTACTATATTCATTGTGTTCATTATATTCACAAGTGGTCGCGATGCTACAGATCATTCGTATTCACTGCATCGGGAAATTCGTGAATGAAACATGAATGTTTCAAGGTAGACCTTCAGGAAAGCCATAAGCACTGATTAACTTAGCGCCGTGTCTTTTTAAAGCATTTAACTTAGTCAGTCGATTCCCATTTGTCTGATCGAACGCGGCGAGATGAATGACAACTACATCGCGGAACGGCGGAAAAATGGCGACCATGAATGAAAAGGCGCACATGGTGCTGGTGTCGCTCATCCTCTTTTCACATGTAAATGGAATGAAACGAGGCGGAAATATGGAGCCAGCCGGCGACAGAGAAACGGTTCTGAGACAGAACAAGAATTCCAAGGTAACAAAGATACCACGCACTATCCCAATAATTTTAATTTTCAAACTTTTCTGTTCTCATATAGATCTACACAAGTAAATAAAGTACGTGGGTTGCTCTTGTGATCATTGTTCATCTTCAGAACACCATAAATGAGCCTTTTTCATCGCCTTTGTAAAAGTAGTAAGTTACTTTTTTTTAATAATCGACGTCTTGAGTGGTGTTTGTTGAACCCCTAAAGCTTCCGCCAAAATAGAAATACGGTCAAAACAAGGAAAAATTATGAGAAATAGTGAAGCAACGGCAGAATTCTGATATTTAACTTCCGATACATAAAACTCGGAAAACAGCTGAGAAAAAGGCTCAAAGATTAACGTTCCTAAATAACTACGTGTACTCAAAAGAGTTAAAAGGGCTAAGAATTTCATTTTTCTTGTTAACAGAAGGCTAGTGCTGATCATAAACGGAGTAGGCTACTAGATGTGTTGGAAGTAGATAGGGAGTAGATATGTTTGAAGATCTAAAATCTCCGGAATATATTTCAACCTTAGGAACAGGCCTAACAATGAATACAGCGCAGGTTTTTCACCTTTTCCCAGACTACTCCATTTGGAGCACGTTGTGTACTCTTTTTTCTTAATGATGAGCCATTAAAATTGAATTACAAAGGTTCATGGTTCAAAAGGCTAGTGCTGATCTGATCAAGGTGACAGTTAAACGCTGTCCGCTGTTTTATAAACGATTTTTCTTCAACAAACGAAGTTAAAGAAACTTTAAAAACGCTCTTCAAAAATGAGTGTAAGAACAGCAATGCATCACTGCGGTCTACACATGAAATGGTGAGTTGCTTCAAAGTTAACTATCTACAGCCGATATCTAATCATTTCTGGACATTGTGCACAACTTACGGAATTCTGTCAAGTTTGTTCTGTTCTACTAGACTTCCATTTTCTATTCCACCTATTGGATGGAACATTTGCTAAGGACATGAACCTCCTGACATTAGTTAAGTAAATAGCTTGAGATGGATAACACATATTCTTTCATATATGTGGAAGAACGAGATGCCATATAGCTTTTGTTAGCGTTAGCGTAACATTTCCGTACGGTCCACGAACACGTACGACTTGTCTAATTGGCTGTGAGTAGCACCCATTCAAACCGAGTAAACACAGCGTTGTATTGCCGCTTACCTCCATTTCTCTCCTCTCTTTCTCTTTCGCTCTCTCTCTCTCTCCCTCTCTCTATCTCTCTCAAGCCATATCCTTTCATTTCCTCATATGAGCAACTATTTGCCCGCTAGCGGCTAAGACTGGCTAACCACTACAGCTTCTTTTTAGGGTGGACAAAATGGATGGATTAGGAGGCAAAAGCCTTCGAGGGATGCTGGTACAAAAGACGTCAGGGCATTGACTAAGGCCATTCAGAAGTACAACTTTTGGAATCATGTCTTCCTAATCTCCAGAAACATGCAGGCTTTTACAGAAGGTCGATTTTTGTTATGCATAAAATTATGTTCAGCAATAAATCGGTGCCGGTTTTTTGATGATTTTTGACGGGTTATTTCACGATCCTGGCTGATGTTGTAAATTAGTACAGTGAGGTAGTCATCGTAAAATTCGTGATTGCTCATATGTAGTTCTCTAGATCTGTTTTCCACAATGAAGATGTGTCTTATGAGAGCATAGATGGCGGTTCTAAATTTGTTTTTAACGTACTCATTAAAATAAAAAGGATAAAGGGTTCGGCGTAGAACAAACTCTAAAGGATGGGCTGTGCATTCGACTTCTCAAAGCATAGCGAAGAGATGTGAATCGATATCTGTCCTATACAGTGACTTGTGGTGCCCTGTCAATGTCTTAAATCGTTATTGTTGTTATAGCCTTCGAGAGGTTTGGTTTCAGTTCTTTCACACTGGTGATATGTAAGACTCAATGTGTATTTCAGGGCAACCCTAATCGTTGCGCTAGTCATTGAGCGCATTGACTTGATACATCATTACGTCCGCAGCTAGTTGTCAGTTGTCAATAGATCCAATATATAGAATCTCTTGTTCTTAATAAGACTTTTATTTTGTTATCATTATAGAAGGAGCGTTTTCTTTCTTGGGTGACCGATCTTCGTCGTTGCCCATCCCATCGTAGCCGTATACACCCTTAGCTTTTCAAGTGTTTGAGATGTGCACTGCACAAACACAACTCCGACCAAAACAGTCACTCTCACCAACGACTGCGAGGAAGCAGCTACTTTGAAATCTAGTGGTGTTGATGATATTAATATAAAATCAGTTTACATGAATACTAGGATTAATAAAGGTAGTTCATAGGAGGGACTTTTTATAATTGATGTTTTATAAAAACAAAGATCAGTATTTCATAGCAAGATGAGAGTAGTATGCAAGAAGACTGCGTTAGAACGGTCAGTGAATGAACAATGTATCCACGTTGTAGAATTTTATGTTGAACTTCAAGGTTCATAAAAGACATCCTTTGCCAGAACTTCGCGCAGATACATTTAAATCTGGGATGCCTTACAAAATTAAAAGTATCAGAAATCGCTTCTTCTTCTCCCTTAAATGCAGAAGATGACAAACTCCACTACTATTCATAACAATTGGTTCTCAGCCTCTGATAAAGACTGTATAAATGAAGATGAAGTCTCAGCCACAATCACCTGTATCACTTGTAGTCCCGTTGATCATCGTGTAACTCGAGCGGGCGCCAGTAAATCATCCATTTTTCACTGTCGCATGCAAGAGTAGCCCAGTGGGTCTTACTCGCTCTAGGAACTCGTTGAATACCATATCTTTCTTCTAGGCTCTCCGTGAAGAACCCTGACCATCGTGTCGGTGGTCTTCCTGCAGTACGTTTGACATCCCTAGGAATCCAATCGCTAACGGCTCTTGTCCATCTGTTATCATTCATACGCATTACGTGTCCGGCCCACCTTATCCTCGACTGTTTGGCGTATAAAACGGCATCTTTGACTTTCGATCGTTGACGTAGATCGGAGCTTCGGATCCCATCCTTTACTTGTGTGAAACGGGATACTCCTACCATCGTCCTTTCGACTGCGCGTTTGATAACGCTGAGCGATCTTTCATCCTGCTTACGTAACAACCAGGTTTCTGACGTATACGTTACAGCAGGAAGCTGCGTTGAGTCGAAAAGATGAACACGGTGTCGAGTGTTCTTTGTCCTCTTCACTACATACTCGATGCTCGTGAACGCTCTCCAAACCGTTCTTTTCCTTTTGCTCAACTCTGGAGCTAAGTCAATCACCATGTAGATTTCCCGACCTAGATAGACATAACGGGAGCATTCGGAGATATTCTCTTTTTTGAGCGTGAACGGGGCATACAAAAACAATCCGTTTCTCATGAACATCGTTTTTGTGCGAAATAGTCGAAGACCAACCTTTCCACACGCTTTACCAAAGTCGGCAAACACACGTTCCGCTTGGCTAAGGTTTGCTGTTACAAGGAAGATGTCATCAGTGAAGCGAAGGTGATGTAACTGCCGACCACCGATTTTCACTTCTATATTATCCCATTCCAATGTTCGCATGACGTTCTTGAGGGTGGCGGTAAATAGTTTTGGCGAGATTGTATCGACTTACCGAACTCCTCTTTTGACATCAACGTTAATACCGTTGCAGATCGGTGAAATCTTGGTTGTGAAATTTTAGTACAGCTAACGAAGAATCTTTATGTACTGAGTAGGGACTCCTTGACTACCAAGGGCTTCCATGACTGCTTCTACCTAAATGAATCAAACGTCTTCTGTAAATCGATGAAAGGAAGACAGAGCGGTCTTTTGTACTCTCGCTATACTTCAATGAGCCTTGTTAACGTGTGAATGTGGTCCATCGTACTAAATCCTTTTCGAAACCCTGCTTGCTCACATGGCTGTCCTTCGTCTAGTGTTCTGTCAGTCTTGTTTAGGATGACTCGAGTGAAAAGTTTGTAGACGACAGACAGCAAGCAGAATGAATGATAGTTGCCGATAGATCACCCTTCCTGAGCAATAACAAGGTTTTGCTGGTCTTCCACTAAGTAGGGACCTTACCTTCAGACAGTAACGTGTGAAGAGCAGAACACCTGAAGAACCTTCCTCCAGTCCTCGTAAACACAGTTAAGCTGAGGCTGTAGTTATAATCACAACTGAGCTCATTGCCGATTTGGGCTTCACAGATCAACACCGCTGACGGGAGATTGCTGATGGCATTAATCGATATAACTAGGTGAGAGACAATTGAAACACCCCCGCATGGTATGGTGGCGATCGAGTTAGCCCCCGGGAGGGTAATAGCGCGTTAGTTTCTCTCCTCAGACACCTGCGGTTCAGTGCTTTGCAAATATCTCAGCATTATTGTGGTTGAGTCACACATAATAACCTACCGTGAAAAACTGTAGTAGGCAGTAAATAAAAGCAAAAAACAGAAACAAAATAAAGATAAAATTAAAGGTGAAAGAACTGCAATGATGCTGAGATATTTGCAAAACGCCGGGCAGCAGACGTCTGCGGTGGGGAACGAACGTGCTATTGTCCTTTCCGGGCAGTAAAGCGTTCACCACCACACCATGCGGGTTCTTCGTTGCCTGTCTCTCAGCTACTTCTATCGATCTTTTACCATCAGCAATCACCCGTCAGCGGGATTAATCTGGAGAGCCCAAATCGGCACTGAACCCAGTTAAGCTGAGGCTATAGTTATAGTTACAATCTTAACCTTTTTATTTACTGCCTATTCTTTTTAACGGCAGGGTATTATTTGTGAAGCTACTCTTGCATGGTGTGGTGGTGGACGCGTTACTCCCTGGAAAAGACAATAGCGTGTTCCTTCCCCACCGCAGACACTTGCGGTCCAAAGCTTTGCAAATATCTCAGCATCATTGTAGTTGTTTCACAAATCATACCTTGCTGTTAAAAATAATAGGCAGTAAATAAAAAGATTAAGATTGATGATGAAGTCTGCTGGAAATTTTGTAAGGTTCACACAACTCTTTGTGAGAAGAAGAAACTTAGGCATCCAGATGAGACATAAAAGTAACACAATATGTGGTGAAAAACCGATTGGTGCTTCGATAACGGTGATTATTTTTTGAGCTGAAGATAGCGAATGTCAAGGCCGGGTGATAGAGTCATCGTATGAGCTTACGACTAATGGTTGATATGCGATAAAATCTACACTACTGTTATTTCACAATGGGATCACGTGTCTAGGAATTATAGCGGTCTCAAAATTGATCAGGCCCACCTTATTCTTCTCACTTGTGATCTCCTGCGGGGCGATCAGGTGGAACTGGGTATGCGTTGTAACCTCACAGAGGGTGCCAAGTTCATCGTCGGAAAATGCTATTCCGAAGTTGTAGAAATTAAACAAGAAATAATCTCCAACACGCGCCGTAGCCTTGTTTTAACGACGCTGCTTCAACTGGAAACCTGACCTCTTGTCATCAGTTCTCATTTCTGAAGTCGTTCAGTGTGCACGGTAACGATACGCGTTTGTTGCTGCTAGTTGATAGTTTTCTTTTTCTGGAGACACCGAGGTGTTGTGAATGAATATTTTAAAGTGGTCACCAAAAGAAATATCTAATTTTTAAAAAAGAGTAAGAGTCGTCAGGCTGCAGGTCGATTTCTTCGATTGGGACTCACTAATAAGGTGCATGTGACGCAGTGGTGGGAGGCGCCATGCAATATCCATGGGATTGGTCCCCGCCGCTAAAGCTCATCAAGCCTTCCATCGCCCGGACTTGGCAAATTGGTACAAGACTTATTTGGGAAGATAGCATCACTAAGTCGAAACATCGGTAGGCCACCACGAGCCATTGTAAAGGCCAGATATGCATTCAATCACCTCTAGCGATGCTTAGTAAAGTCGAATGCACGGCACATCCTTCAAAGATTGATCAAAGCCGAGAGTTTTCTTTCAAGACCCACCAAGCTTATTTTATTTCTAAGAGCGGATAGCACAGTGGTAGCGATGTCTGTTATGGTTCTAGTTCGTTTCCCCTCCGGGCCAACCAAGCCTTTCATTCCTCCGCGGTCGGGAAATTGTTACTGGACTTGTCTGGGAAAAAATCACTCTCTGCAATCCAGTTGGGAACGCTCCAATCCAACTATCTTAAGACTCCAAAGTTCCGGACATATATCATCGCGCACATCGTGCAGAAGTCGGTGTTATCATTAGCTAGCACAAAGCGTATTAATGCTTCGAAACCGACTTTCCTTGAACCTCGGTGTGCTTAATCAATACGTATTTTTCTTGATGAGCTTACACGAGGTTGATAATAATCTTTATTATCGGCTAACGTTTCGACGTCTTCGTCTTCATCATTCGTCTCCAAAGAAAGTCAACTCGGCCAGCATTTTAAGGCATTCAGAATGAAATGAATATCCTGCAGCAATAGCCGGCGCCACACGTAAAAGTTGGACCATCATTGTGGATGACAGATGAGATAAAACGAATCGAATGTGAGAAGTGCTGGGATCCGCATAGTAGGCTTGAAGACTAGTCACATAAACTAAAGTGAATGAAAAAATTTCTATTTTCATATACTCGACCACCTTTAGAAAAGTAAGCCCGAATAAATTTTAAAACAATGCAAAATGGTGCCAAAATAGTACGAGAATAACATACATCTGCTTTTGGAACTTCAGTACTCATTTTTACCTCTCTCACCCATACAAAGGCACCACGTCGTTATCGATATTCTTGTGCATCAAGCTTCGATGCACTTCGAATGAATGAATTCACACTTTCAGCATATGAATACATATTGTTGAAGCACACCGAGGTTCAAGGAAAGTCGGTTTCGAAGCACTTTCAGCATAGTTCCCAGGTTGGACTTTCTATTAACCTCGGCATTGGAATATGAATGCGTAGTTTTCTTGTTCAGCAATCGCGAGGTTGTTATACAGCATACATTTACTTCCATAGAAATACACACAATACAATAAAACACAACAGTAGCTGACGTTTCGGCAGTATCGCCTTCTTCAGAGCCTGGAAGGGTATACTGACATACAATTTATTACGCCAAACACTTCAGTAACACTTAGAAAAAGACGAAAAACTCTATGGCAATTACATGATAAACAGCTTCTCAAAAAACTCATTGCTTTTTTACATGACTTCCACTGAGGCAGGTTAGAACAGCTGATTATAGTCGCATGCGGTTGATGACTGCGCCACCCTACATCAGAAATTGATCAGAAGATACGAGGCAAGGTCGCGTTGTAACCTCTGGGCATTCCTCCCTGCTATTAATTGCGGAATTTTTGGCATTTATTCAAAAAGCCTCCAGAAAAAAAAGCGGTGAGCTCTTCGAGAAGCTGTTGATCATGTAATTGCCATGAAGTTATTCGTCTTACTGTAAGTGTTATTGAAGTGTTTGGCCTAATAAATTGTATATCAGTATACCCTTCCAGGCTCTGAAGAAGGCGATGCTGCCGAAACGTCAGCTACTGTTGTGTTGTATTGTATTGTGTGTTTTTCTATGGAAGTATAAAGTGCACGCTGTATAACAACCTCGCAATTGCTGAACAAGAAACTACGCTTTCAGCATAGTCTCCTAAGATCAGAATTTAGCATTTTCAAACAGAGCCACATCTATACCATGGCAAAGCCTGTTGAGCAACTCGCAAATATCATATTACCAAAAACTAGTTTGAAAGAGAAACAACAGCAAGAGCACAATGGCATACATATCCCCCGAATGAGTGGTGTCTATTGGAGAGACCTAGAGCAAACCGAATGAAATTAATTGATGATCATTTGAGTTACCAAATGACGAACAACATAAGGGTAGATATAGATGACTCGTCAGCAACTGAAAATGGTTTACTCTGATATCAGATGAAGAATGAAGGTTCCATCAGTGTTTTTCACCAGCAGAGACGTTACCATAATAACCCAATGACTAATGTATGTTCGCATAAGCGGCCACGCCTAACTTTCTGCCGTTTGGAATATACATTTGACACTGTGTGTTCGATCCATTTTTCGTCTATGCATGTATTCATGTAAGTGCACGAGGAGGCTTATGTCGTGGTTAATTTGCTCTAGCCCCGGTTGTCGTGCCGCATGTCAGCTCAATAAACACTGGTGTAACAGTTGTATTCCGCGTATAAGAGTTTCCTTGCTACTTCTCATGATGTTATCGATTATGCTGTGTAGAGTTAGGAAAGTCATGTGGTACAGAATAAAAAGCTGTTCAGTATATTATTGGCCCAAAAAAATATCTAAAGATCAATTTATCACATAAATGGTAGTGTGAAAAGCACTTGAAATGCAGTTAACGATATCACTGAGCTAGCACTTGATAAGCTAAATAATGAGAAAGTTCATAATGAATAAGGAAATCAGTGGTTTATAAAGTGACGGCAGCTTTCTAAGCGTTGCTCTGACGCTGAATGTGAGTGGCACGTTCCTGAAGAAGAATGAAACAGTAGTAAACGTTGTGAGATGATTTGGGCTCTGACAAGCCGAAAATCCACTAACTTCTCCTTCCTTGTTGAAGAGAATGGTTTGAACGGAGTTTCCGGACCCAAAAGAGTCTTCTCCATCATAAACAAGTTGATCAGGAGGCGATGAAACCCCTTGATTACGGGCAAATATCTGGAAGAATACCATAAAACTGTCGCTAACATGCATTCTATTGAAATTTGCACTTTACCTTAACACTTTTACCAGCACGTAAGATGAAGTCTTTCGGAAAGGTGTAGACGATTTCACGTTTTCCATCGATGCGACGCTTCAGCTTCCACTCGCCGATCGACTACAAAGTATGAAACATAAGTCACTGAAGGAAAACATAGTAAGATGCGAAAATTCTGTGGAATTGAAGGTTATTAATCTTGGGAAGGTCTTACTTCGTCTTTAGCACGATGTGTGTTTTGTAGAATAATGAATTTACCATCCGGTGAAGCATCCTAGGCGATTTTGAGATTAGTTTACATGAATAGAGTATATTGGACAAACATCTAAACAGCAGAAAAATAATAAAGACTCACATGAATAGAAACATTGCCTTTTGCAGATCTTTGAAACGACTGACGCGACGCGGTTTCGCCTTTGACAACTCGCATTGTTTCTGAAATACATTACTACACTCTTATCTGGCAACATATCGAGTTTTGTGACAATACTGGTCTTTCAGCCACGCCCATCATTTTTCGATACCTAGAGAACTTGAAAGGCGCATGCAGCGCAGTGGCTACGGTGTCTTTTAATAAAACACAAAGTTGCAGTATGAAAAATGCTAAATTTAAATATTAACGGCGAATAGCACGGTGGTAGTGATGCCGGTCATCGCGAATATGGTGTGAGTTCGATTCAGCTCCGGGTAAATCAAGCCACTCATCCCTCTGGGGTCAGGAAATTGGTGCGGACTTGTCCGGGAAAAAATCACTCTCTGCAATCAAGTTGGGAGCGTTGCAACCCGGCTATCTTAGGGCTCCAAAGAGAATCGGCTCAACAACCATTCTATGACATATGGATGCGAGGAAAGGAATCGAATGTGAGAAGTACTGGGATCGGTACCGTAGACGTGAAGACGGGTCAAATAAAACGAAACAAAAAAAAATAAATGTAGGCAATCGTAGTTATGGACCAAGCACAAATTTGATCACCTCTAGAACACTTTATGGAGTCCAATGTACCCATGTGGCTTATACCCAATGAACAGATCAAGTTGAAATTCTTTTTCTTTTATTATGTATAACAGCTAAGATAAGAAGAATACCAGTGTCAGTTTCCTGAGAGATCGCATGTGTCTTAACCACTTGCTCGACGAGTTGCTTTAATCCAGCACGATTCTCCTCTCCTTCTAGCATCTTGCGATAGATCGCTATCTCAGCGTCAAGTGTCTAGAATGAATGATACTAAAACTATGGCATCTTAATGCACTACTTTCTTGATAAGTGCATACGAGATTGTTATTATATATTTAAAGCCCGGAAAGGACAAGATACAAGATAACTGCAATGTAGACAGCCAAACACCTACATGACCTCACCAGAAAGCCATGTCATATGGATATCAATCGTATTTAAATAGAACAGTTTCTTCACAAATGTATCAATTTCTATGAGTTTTCCACTGCATACTCCACATAAAGAACAATCGTACACAAATCACAAGGATGGCGAATGAGCCCTTTACACGATAAAATATTAGCCTAAGATATTCTATGAGATATCGACTAATAGTGAGACACGAGGGTATACTAAAGTGCTCAGTATTTGGAGAGAATA
This sequence comes from Angiostrongylus cantonensis, assembly GCA_009735665.1. Classification (NCBI taxonomy): domain Eukaryota; kingdom Metazoa; phylum Nematoda; class Chromadorea; order Rhabditida; family Metastrongylidae; genus Angiostrongylus; species Angiostrongylus cantonensis. The sequence goes on from MQTX01000304.1 coordinate 56,695, forward strand.
CTGAGCGAAGGCCAGTGTTAGTTTGTAACAGCACTAGGTTTAGTGCTGAAGTAAACTTGGGAAATTCGAAAAAAATAGAAAACGTATTCAGTGGGCCGCATAACACTACATCGAAAAAGTATGGAAACCGTATTAGCAAATCCCCTTACCAGCACTCCTCTCATTCTAATAACGCGCTTGCTACTAGAATTGGACCCATATTTCTCACTAGGTGAACCCATTTCAAGGGAGATCCTGCATAGAATCACACGCACTTTGCATGAATTTCAAGATCTCCTCCGTAACAAAGCTAGAGTTGAGGCATTAAATGGGTGTGAACAAGGGAATTGCCACCGTCGCCCTTTCTTCAAGCGTCTTTGGACACCATGACCACCATAATGAAGTCGATAGCAAACTTCGGATATCTGCGGACTCAATCTTCATAGTCGTTAACAATTATCTCGCAACAAAATTTAGCTCAAACCTTACAGAAGACAAAAATTTAGGAAGCGAGAGGTTCGAGAGCTGATATGGTTGAAAAACATTGAATCATCCGCTGGTGAGCAATTCCTCGTCAGTCAGATGTCAAGATAGCGAATAAGCATCTTGAAGATGCTTTCCTTTAACGTCCATCATCCGAAAAGAAATGCAAAATTCAATACCGAAAAATGAACAACGAACACGTCAAAGTGGAAGACGCGACAGGTTTAAAATCATCAGTTATTTCCGAATTTAACACTGAATTAACAATACGCCAGTCTTATGCTTATGAAAATTCATAATTTAGTACCCACAAATGATCCTGCGTCTACCGATCTATCCCTATTCAAGGTAATATCGAACATAAGCTGTGTTGACCGACCAACGAATAGAATAATATGGTTTCCAATCGTAATACTCATTCAACTGTTCAAACACATTTTAGCCCATCTTTCCACCATCTAAATGTTCCTGGATGGCCTACGCAGAGCGCGTAGTAACAGCGGGTATGTGATGGACCTCTTCTTCGTTGTGGCCCTTTATACTGTGTCAATCCGCTTTGCATACTATACTCGAACTTCTTATGCAACACAGAGGAGCAATAAATAGGCATGGCTGGTCGATCCAGAAGTTTATGGCTCTCTTAAAACATTATTACCTAATGTGCCCAATCTTTAGATGATGCAAGAAGTTTCCCCCTCAAATGAAAATGTTGGTAGTGGTACAGAGACCGGCACCAAGCTTCGCTATTGCTTGCCTTTATGTCTAAAGTGGAAGCTCCAATAACCGATCGCCGCTCATTACTCCACGAGGGATATAAAGGTGATTGTTTTGCCAATCGCTCCACACAAAAGGAGATCGACAAATGGTTTTAGTTGTTGAATGAACAATCACAGTACATAAAATTCACTCGAGAAAAAACGGAAAAAAAACTGGCTTCGATTTTCGAACGTCCAGATTAATCTGTCAGAAAAAGGCTACACTACCAAGTGGTAGCCGACGCCGAGCAACAAAAACACACTGGCCCATTACTTCTCTCATCCTTCACATTCAAGGAATATTCTAGTGAGAAACATGCTTCGTAAAGCGATAAGTGTGTGCAGAAGAAGAAAGCTGAAGGAAGAATCCTTGAATTTAGAATGGCAGGTAGCCATCCTCAATGGTCACCAAACTGCAGCTACTTGGAATAGATTCAGAGAAAGAGGCAAGACCATAAACGACAAGCATAGCGAGAATAAGGTCCCGTTTATCCTGATGTTTATTCCCAACAAAATTATGACATCCATAACACGTCGCTGAAAAAGATTGGGTTTAGTGAAATATGTAGCATTGATTGAAACATCTATGAACACTTTGAGACACCAGATATTCCATATGCGACTATAATCAGCTGTTCTAACCTGGAAGTCATGTCAAAAAGCTGCTCTGAAGAAGGCGATACTGCCGAAAAGTCAGCTACTGTTGTGTTGTATTGTATGGTGTGTTTTCTAGGAAAGTAAATGTATGCTGTATAACAACGTCGCGATTGCTGAACAAGAAAACAATGTGTATATTGCATTGTTGTTTTTGCTATAAACAGTTATAACCCAAGTTTGAAATCGTTCTCCGTGCCTAAGCCGCATATGGAGAACTAATACAGAGTCGAGCTTTCTACTTCGAGTTAGTTATTATTCTCCTGTATTCCATCGCACCACCATCGCAAAAAGGTCGCGTGTGGTGCAGTGGTTGGAGGCGTCACTGCGACACGCACGTGGAATCGATTCCTGTGCCCGTGGTCCGCCAAGCCTTCCATCCCTCCGGGGTCGGCAAATTAGTACCAGACTCGTCTGCGAGGATAGCAGCACTGGCTGGATACAACGGCAGGCCACAGCGAGTCATTGTAAAGACCAGAAATGCTTTCAATCACCTCCAACGATACTTAATGAAGTCGAATGCATGGCGCATCCCTCAGGGATTGATCAACGCTGAGAGCTTCAGCCTTTTTTATTTATTCCATCGTACCAACTAATACAGGAAGGGCGCATTATCCATCATCGTCAGCTCCATGCTGTTGGTCTCTAGGTGGAATACACAGTGGGGTACTCATAGGAAACGGTGACTGTGTGAAGAAGCTCTTTCGTTCCAATCTGATTAAAATTTAGGCACCGTGTATTTCTTCTGAGGTTATGGAGGTGTTTGGCTGGCTAAATTGCAGCCAAATTCACTTTTC
>MQTX01000304.1:59382-97745 GCA_009735665.1 Angiostrongylus cantonensis
CTTTTCTAAGCTATAAAGGAAAAAATCTAAAGAAAAATCAGCTGTTGTTAACAAATAAAAAAATAAAAAATACATAATGACAAGGCTGCGTCTGTTAATCAAAAAAATAGCGAACGATTTACGAATGCTGATGTTAATAGAAGTCGGTCTTGGAAGCTATTGCATCCTAATGAGTTGGAGAACAAATTCAAATTATTTGTTACCTGTTTCGTGTCAAGAAGCATCTGTAGTTCCACCATAAGAGCTTGGCATTCTTCACGCATCTTACGAATTTGAGCATCACGATCATTGAGCGCGGATTCGTACGAGCGTTGATCGTCTTCAAGTTGGTAGTTGAGCTCTTGAATTTGTTTCTCCAGAAGTGAGTTCTAAAATAGACAATGCAAAATCTCGGCCTTAAAAACCTGGGTGGCGAAAATGCACTTGAAATCACCCTGCTTTCGAGATCAGCCAATTTTCCGCGAAGGTCGCTTAATTGAGTGCGTAAGCGTTTCACCTCTTCTTTCGCATATCCATGTTCCATGCTCTATAAAAAAGAAGAATAAGTAGAGCAAGATTGGCCATATAGGGTGAAAGTAACAATTTTCGGTTCGTACATTTGTAATCAGATAGTTTGTGCACGAAATCCTGACGCAGACTGGAACTCACCTGTCTGGCACTTTGTGTTTGGATTTCTTGCACCTTCAAACGATACCATGATTCCATGTCTGTGCGATGAACGTTAGTAATCTAAATAAAAATAAAAATAAAAAAAGCAAGCTTTTACTCAGATTTATTTTGAGAAAGAATTTAATTTTGCAGGAGTGCTGTTTGAGTGCTTGCGGCTTACCAGGCGTCGCAGTTTCAACAGCCTCTGTATAAGTTTTTTTTGTCTTTTACTGTTTCGCGTACAGTTATTACTTACTTCGATACTTCAACAATCCATCTTCACTGGTTGTGCGAGCTGTATCATAATTTAAGTTTTTTTGCAGTTTTTCTGATCTAGCCACTGTTGTTCCGCGGAATCCCGAGGTCACCCTGGCCAAAGTCTGCCCCAGATAGTCACCATTACAGGCAGTGGTCGCCTTTGTGGATCAAAGGGACACTTGCCACCATGAGACTAGTTTCATACCTGACGGTGATAGATTCACTCTTAGCTGGGCTTCTTGATGGGAACGCCGGTCTCCTTCTCACCTTGGAAAACTCCACCGGTTGGACGAATCCCCCGTTGTACATTGCAGTCTGACACGCAAGAAAACCTCCTGGCTACGATGAAGCAGTAAATGTTGGGAGCATAAAGCTATTACAATTTCTCAACATAACCGAGAACAACGAATATAACTGTTGAAGAAAAGTACATAACAGCTGTAACCCGACATCATTACCGTAACATTTCAATGCTGAGCAAGTGCATGCTTGAAGATTAGATAATTTTCTTAGAATGAATGAAAAAGTACCAGTTCTACGTTCTAAAAAAATAGATATTTTTACTATTTTACACATAAAGGTTAAAATAATAACCAAATTTTCATATTAGGAACCTTCCCCAACTTAAATGGTTAACAGCCTTATAACAGCTAGGGGTATTGCCGAGCTTCAAGTGCCCATAAACAACAAGAGGTGCTTTTCCCAACACGTTCGAGAAATTCCACTTAGCCATCTGAAAGGCAACCTAAAGGGTAATGCTATGATAGGAACTGCTGACGTGATGGAGTCAACCATCACCTAATTCCCAGAAGGTGAGGTTGCCGATTATTCATAATTTTTTCAATAGTGTGCACCAGTCGGAAAAACGAATCCATGGCCATGCCACCTCGAAACTTTGGAAAAACATAGGTAAAGAAAACTTGCTTAGATGGAAAAAACATCTGTTGAATAAAAAATTTGTTTTGTACTACACTATTAGTCAAGATACGTCCACGAGAACTAGGCATGCATTACTCAACAATTTATTGCAATCTCTGGCTGTTTTTGCAAAACGAACCGACTAGTATCTATGAACGAAGAAATCAATTAAGAAATTGTTTTCTTTAGCTATGTACCTGATCGTATTCGTCACGAATATCACGAATAGCAGACGACAACTCATTTTTGAAGAACTCGCGATTTTCAGGAGTTGTATCACGAGATGCGAGGGTCTGGAGAGGAAAATAAACAACGACAATAGTTTTTGAAGCAAGCGATGAAGGCAGTTTCTAAGACAGAAACAGTTACATCTACAACCAAATCACCTGAAGTTCTTTGATTTCGTTATCGTGCACACGTCGAAGGAAATCGATTTCTTCAAGAAGCGTCTGCACTTGATTTTGGTAGTCTATGCGATTAAGCGTCTCTTGATCGAGATCCTTAACATGCTGCTAGTATATTTTTTGATTGACATAGATGAAATTTTTTACCACTAACTGTGCGGGCACGCTGAAGCTCAGACAGAAGGCGTTGGTTCTCCTGCTTGATGCGCTTCACTTCGTCTTCCAGTTGAGCAATGCGACGTTTGAGTAGGGCGATTTCAGCCTAAAAGAAACAATGGTTTTCTTTTGGAATAAACAATCTTTTATATCAAAAATGTTGGGATCGCGCAAAATAAAGTATCCCGAGCGACGCAAATGTCCGTGGTCACGCTGATTTATGATTGGCCGTCAACGTCTACGAAACTTCATGCTTTCCTATTTAGCGTTGAGAATAAGGTATTTACTTCTTAGCTGTGAACGACAATAGCAAGTAGTTACCGACCGCGTCATTAACACAAGTAAATTTATGCATTGATATCAGTTCATGCGTTTCTAAGCTATTTACTCTGTGGCAAAGAGTTTGTTCGTCACAGATTTGTTAACTTAATTAGCTTAATTAGCTGTTAGCTTGTCAGCATTTAATACCTTATTCAGTAGAGATGCTCTGACAGACGTTTTTCGCAAAAAAAGCGCTCTACATGTAGCAACGTACAAAATTTTTTTCCGTTGGATTTCTCAACTAAAACAGCGATCTCAAACTGGTAGTGAATTGGGGTAGAGGAATTTTCATCACTTAGTTTCTACAGTACCTCGAGATTCGATAAATGCACTAGTAGGCTGTCGATTTTCGCACGGTCGGCTTCATGTCCACGTACTGCTTCTTCATACCTAAAGTAAATACAAATATCTGCTTACCAACTAATTAAGCAGACGTTTCCACTAGAGAGAATCTGCTTCGCACCCACACACAATAAATGCCCACATATCTCTGCGTTGCTTTATGTAAACATTAGTGGTTACGGTGACGCCTATTGCAGTGATTTTCGCGAAGACTCCTAACACAGAACACAAAAGTCAACAGAGGAGAACTGGAAAGTTCACTGAGAATACATGAATTTGCCCAGTTTTTCCTTTGGAAACAAATCAAAACTGATACTGGAATAGCGATTGGTAGGAAAGAAAGAAAAGAAACTGTTTTATAAACTGACTTATGCCTGAGTTCAGTGAGTTCATCCTGCATCTTTTTTATTTGCTGTTCCAAGTCTTTCCGCTGGCGGTTCGTTTCATCAATGAGTTTTTGAGCGTCCTGGTAGTGTTTGAGCTTCTTTTCCAATTTCATGTATTGAATATTATATGTTAGATATCAAGAAAAAGTCGCTCACCGAAAGTTCGCCTTCGTACATGTTTCGAATGTTGTGTGTATCTTTACCCCATTTGCTTCTCAATGCATCCAGATCTGCAGCCAACTTGCGATTCTGCGCTTCCAGAAAGCGCACCTGTAGTGGGTAAAATCACTAGATTCGCTTTATGTAGCTGAATTTTCTTCACTCAATAGAAATTCACTCTTGCATGTGCGCATTTCTAGCTTTCATTCAGCCATCATATTCGATGTTAAGAAAGGCAGTTCGACTATATTACACCAAAATCTCATTTAACATTTAGATGTTTTTCTCGAAATTTCTCAAAAATACTTAGGCATGATTACGGGCACTACATGAAATCCTAACTGAGCCAACCTTTTCAATGTAGCTGGCAAGACGATCATTCAGATCGCTCATTTCTTTCTTTTCACGCTCGCGTGAATCACGAATTGTGCTAGCCGCATTCTGGCCGAATGGTGACAGTCCTGAACCAGCTCCAGATCGCATCTCGGTGACAATCTTCAACATGCGGTCCTGTGCTGAAACATGTATAATAAAACGACCACTTATTTACCGATGCACTCACTCGCTTGCTACATTCATTTATTCATTCATTTATCTATTCGTTCGTGGGAGTATTTCTTACACTTACAGACAACGTTTCCTGCTTGCCTTCCACCGAGTGGAGCACGACCTCCTGGCTGAGTGGTACTGTATGACATCGCTGAAGACAAAATGTAGTAGAAACGCCTTCAATCACTGTATCCTATATGCATAGCAATACTGATCAAATCTGAGACGGAAATAAAACCTTCCTCAACATTTCTGAATTTTTTCTCGATAGATTTCAGGCGAGATTAGTGGAAATGTGAGCAGAAAAGTAATATTCGTTACATTAACACTCGCGCGACGAATGACACCTATAGATGTCGTAATGGTTTCAAAGCAAGGGCTCGTATGACATCCACAGGTTTAGTTTCTTCCGGTAGTTTATTTTAGCATGGAAAACCATGCTCCTACATTTTTTGTCATTAGTTGACAGCTTGTGGAACACGGATGTTGCATTAGACGTTGCTTAGCAGAAGCCCTACTTTCTTCCGGTAGTTTATTTTAGCATGTAAAACCATGCTCCTACATTTTTTGTCATTAGTTGACAGCTTGGGGAACACGGATGTTGCATTAGACGTTGCTTAACAGAAGCCCTACTTTGCACTTAGGAATATACAGAAAATGGTCTCCCGAATGAACTCACTAGCCAGGAATTTGGGTGCTAATAGACCACTGCTCCAATTCTAGTTGACATAGTGGATGAAAGTTATCCCATAGAGTGTTCGGGCATAAAAAATACTGATATGGAGACCAGATAGTTGTAAAATACTTCCAAATGCTGAGAATAATGTTACATGTCTAATGCACCATAGTAACGTATAGTAAATAACATCATACCCATAGAACAATAAAGCAAAGTGCTTCCTAGAATCTCTTTATATTTACAAAGCACAAAGACTTTTGGCTATCAAAAAAATTTTGCTTATTTTCAGAAGCCTGAAAGTCCATAAGTGTTGGAAAGCGGGAGTCGTCTAGCGGGCAACAAAACCGAGATTAGGCATCACCGCGAGGGTGTTAAAGAATGCATGTTCTATACCAGTGTTGAATCACCAGCTCATTTTTTGCCGTGTTAGAAAGACCGTGTCACAAGAAATGAACCAATCTTTTCGTCTACTTTTCCTTGGAAGTAGCAAAGAAAACTTTGAAGACATATCGATTATTTTCGTATATTTCGATGGAAATCCGTGTTACAATGAAATACAACGGATTGGTATAAAGATACGCAGCTTGGGAAGAAGTTCAGCTAGAACTTTGAGATTGGAAGGTAGTGAAAAGCTTGGTCTTGAAACAGAATTATTTTGCTAGAAATATTTATGACTTCGAAGTAATATAAACGTTTAATATAAGAGAAAACATTTCATGTGTGAATAGCGTGCACGAAATCTGACTCTACGATTAAATGTTGGAACGAATGAAGGCGGTTGCGGCGGCGAGTTCGTCGTTTGCTATTCAGATTAGAAGTTGGTCGTTTAGCTTCTCCGCATGCACAGCTTCTTTGACAAATTTCCTCAGAAAATTGCCTCTAAGATAAACAGAACTGTCATGTTAACGACAAAACTCACTCACTTAGTTTTTTTCTGTGAAGAATTCGAATCTATAACCTTGAAAGCTCAAGGAGTGATTTGCTGCAAGAAGAAGAACGATTATTTGTACGCAGTCCACTTTTGTTTTTTATGTAAAGAACATAAAGCCGATATACAAGCATTACTGAACACCGATGGTGAGGTTCTACCTTTATCAAAGTCTAGATTGTTTCACCATCATTTATCGTAGATAGGCTGGAGCATTTCCGTATAATAGTCCCGATGGTCCACTTCAGAATAGTTTTCGTCTTCAACATAGTGAGTGGCTCATAAGTGTAGCTTTTGCTATAAATTTTGGCGATGTCTTTATTTTAAAATTGGGATTTATAACCATTAGTCTTTCCTAATGAAGTTCGTTACCCTGACTCCGCATTTAGTGCATGGATAATGTCTGACGATTCAACGAACATTCATCTAAAAACTACACTCTGCTACGGTATCATGTAAACTCATATAAATAGAGCACTTCCAGGGAAAGCCTTGGTGGTGGAGAAATTGCCTCGAGACGTTTTTCTGAAGCCCAATAGCAAAAAACGAAGCAAGCAAAACAGAAAAAGATTTCTGTGTTTCGAAATAAATGAGTTGATCTCGGATCTCACTTTTTTTCAGCATTTGCCTGATTGCAAAAGTGTTGATAACATTAAGAAAGAACGAAAGACCAGGAGAGATTCTGAAGATTTTCTGCAATGCTAAAAGCACAGCTTGACAAGTACTAGTGGGAAGAGCTGGACGGTGTCGTAAATATATTAGAGCACCGAAGATGTGGTAACAATCAAAAATATGAAACCAGGTTGCGGTAACCGCTTAGAGAAGGGATGAAGAATGCTGAACGAACATTGCCGTCACTTGGATTTGCACGTGTCGTTGAGGGTGAGCGACAGGCGAGGCGACAATGCGCTCAAACCACAACTAGATTTCTCTCGACCTTCAATTGGCATAGTCGATTTTTATGGTCGACGACGAAACTCAGAGAATTAAACGACACTGGATCGACTTCGACAAGATAGAAATTTAGCTTTCAACTTTTAGTAACAATTAAGAAAAGCACCGTGAATTACATGTCAAGACGAGAAATCTTAAAATCGTTGTATGAATGAAAAAATAAGGCATGAGTAGAAAAATGATCTAAGTGCTGTGTGTTGAGCCTCTTGCGGGAACGGGCCGCGTTATGGCATAGTATAATCGTCGACCTTGTCCCTCAAAACGATCGCAATGTTTGAATACGGAAATCGTGTAAGGTGATTGGTTGCATGAATAATACGTGCAAATAAAAAAATTTCTGGCAAAAAATGCCGTTGCAGGTATGAGAAATGGCGGCAGTGGTTTTTTACCCGAAAATAATTAGCACGTGCCAATAAGTAAGCACGTGCTAGCACGTAGTACAACTGTACGAGCAAGACGGTACTAATGAATCGTGGTAAGTACTATTTAAATACCGGTAAGTAAAATGATAACAAGTAGACATTCTTACGTAATATGATGAATGTGGAAGCCCAATATGATAATGTCAAAAACGAGTAGAACTGAAGAAGTGGCGAATTTTTCTGTCTTGTTTTCTTTCTAAAGTTGTGACGAAAAGGATTGGTTCACTAGCGGTTGGTGGTACAAATATCGATTAAAAATTCATCCGTTCTCAAAGTGGTACAGTATGTGATAGTCAGTTTTGATACTGCAAGTAAGTTTCCTAGTTAAATAAGACAGTGGCACTATTGCATAATATGAGTCTATCATTTTCGTGGCACATTTGACATTATATAGTTCCTTGTAACGTTGCTAAGTATTCCTTTTCTTTTTCGACTCTGACACAGAAGTATCTATAAGTATAGGCTCTGTTGTTAAGTGGCATTTGATTAAATCACCCCAGAGTCAAAAAAGCCAATCTTATATCAATTTCAGAACCTTATGGAGCGCTTAGAGTGCATGTGGCGCAGTAGTTAGAGGCGCCACTGCGATACACACGTCGAATCGAACCCCTTACTCATAGCCCATCAAGTTTTCCATCCCTCCGGGGTCTGCTAGTTGGTACCGGACTTGTCTGGGAGGACAGCTGCACTGGCTCGATACGTCGGTAGGCCGACACGAGTCATTGTAAAGGCCAGTTATGCATTCAATCACCTACAAACGATGCTTTATGAGGTCGAATGCATGGTACATCTCTCAGGAATTGATCAACGCCGAGAGCTTTAACCTTCGTCCTTTTATGGAGTGTTTCCACAAAGCGAGCAAGCATTCGGATCTTTCACGATAAAAATGTTAGGGTTTTCATTACAATTTCTTAGTTTAAGTTCAGTTTAGTTTTAGTTCCTATAAATGTTCTGTCATTCTAGTAGTACGTCTTCTTAATTCCCTAATTTATTGCTTACTTGTTCGTCTATTTCCTATTTCCAACAAGCACCACTAGAAATGCATTTACTCCTAAAATAATCAAAATAAGGCTTCTATTTGCTTTGCCGCAGACCATCATGGTCTTTTTCAGGGTTTTCATGAAGCAAGCTCGGCCAAGCCAAAGTCTTGGTGTTATCCTTTTGCGTTATGAAATATGCTGTAGAACTCAGCAACTGGTGGCTCAAACCCCGCTGTTGCTGCTAAGAGGCACCCGTCAAAGGTATTCCCTTATCGCGCCTCTGCAGTTATTTTAATAATAATATTATAAAACGATAACAATACTCCGATGGAAGTACATGTAGAACTCTTAGAAGACTTTTGCTGCACCGACAAGAGATTATTTAAGGCTTCGAAAACTCCTCTTAACAGAATTGAAGTCGATAGTAAATTCGAGAAAAATGTCAACTATCTATCCTTAATACACACCTAAGCGAATTCCACAAGAACATAGATGTGAATCAATAGATCTTAAATTCAGTGAAATCTACAAGTAATGCTGCTTCCTGTCTATTTTATTCGTTTCAAAGTTTTCTGCTGTTTATCAAGCTCAAGCGCATATTACTTGCCAGAAACTTGCGCAGATTCTCGCTGGCTTGTAATTTGCAATCTTTTTGGAGCAAGGTAATAATTTATGGCTTCCAAACTGTTGACAGTTCCAACACTTCTGTGAAAGTGTTCGATAGTATCCTTGTTGAACTTATAGGGAACTGTGCCTTCTCAAAACCTATCAAAAAAGGTAACAAAACTCAAAATGTACGGTACATCTGAGGTCTCGTTCTTTCAATTTTGAAACTTTTCCTCCTTCATGCGAGTAGTATCTTGCACGAAAAACATGGAACTGACGGCACCAATGGAGAACTTTTGGAACAATACATTGGATGGGTCTTGTACACCACAATGTACTTCGCTTGACAGGTCCTGCGATGGCAGCTGTGTATGCTCATGTGTAATTTGTAGTGCTCTCGAAGAGCAGATGTCGAGTTGATTTGTTTAAGTGGACTTCGTACCGCCTTTGTACTTTCCTTCTATTTGTTTGTAGGTTTTTCGCCGAATCGATGTGCATGGTGACGGTCTGCATATACCGTCGCCATGAACATTGAGTGAGCCACACCTTTGCACATCTGTCTCAACCTTTCCGATCTTTGTCTTAAACCTACGTTAAGTCTTATACTGCTCATGAAAGAATAATAACTTTCTGTCGACTTCCAATTTTTACGCCATTAAAATCTAACTAATACGAATGAGTCATAGCTCTACTCAAAAATATTTCTACGTCAACACCAACACACAGGGCCGGATCCGAGCCTTTCATTTGTCATTTCTGTAATCTTTTGGAGATGCATCGGCAGAACAGACCATGTACTTCATACTGCCACACATCAACGAACCTGTCCTAATCACTGCCGTATTTGAGCTTGTTATAGAGCGAAAGAAGTTTTACCAAATCGAAATCGAAATTGACATAAATATTTTTCAGGTGATTTATACGTCATGGAAAAGAAGTTCCATCTATAATTTCTTGATAAGAAGCCACTGAAATTTACAAAAGAGGTAAAGAAGATGTCTATAACTCACTTTCGCGTGTTATTTCCATCATGTTTGAGGTTTACCGCGAACGAAAAAGCTGATTAACGTGATCCTCTATGTCTAAATCAAAGAAAGATTGAATTTTTTTAGCTTAGGCAGATATATTCATTACATAAGGCTTACGAGCAAAGGCTATATGTTTCAGCGATAGTAATAAACGTAATGGCATCATTGATAAAAGTCAGCGATGATTAAGAATGTCATAAAAGCTAATCACCTGAACGAAACTTTCAACTTTGAATCGGCTCGGTTGAATTGCGACTTAGAGAAGTTCTTGCTAACAAATCACTGACTTAAACTCGCCGAAACACTAATGTTTAGTGGTAATTTTTTTCAGACTATTGTGCTACAAGTATTTTAGTAATAGGATTTGATGATGAAGAGAGATTGGAAAGAGAGGAAGGTGGAGTGATTGATCTCTACTCTGACAAATGTGAACAGACAAGATGTCTGTATTAACTCCTTCTTGTAAATAATAACAAATAATATTATCATTATTAAAAAATACTGTTAACAATAAGAAGCAAACACGAGACGTTCCACTGTATGCTGGTATCGTATAACAATAGTGAGCAGATTCGTATGGGATGAATAGCACTGAGAATGAATGACACGATGGTAGATAATCCACATGGCGATGTATAGTAAATCGCAGTTGAGTGCTTCATAATTACTCGACCAAACCGGAATATTTTCACCGAAATAAAGACCATGAAAAACTGCACACATTGAAAGGCGTAACGATGAAAGACGAAAAAAAAAAGAAAACTACGCGCCCATCACGTCTAATCGTTTGCGTGCATAATGTGAAACATTTGGAAGGAGATGAATAAATGATTTGATGAATGAATGAATGGACGGATGGATGAATAAATGGATGAAGGAATAGATGAATGAATGGATGAATGCATGAATGCATGAATGCATGAATGAATGAATGGACGGATGGATGAATAAATAGATGAAGGAATAGATGAATGAATGGATGAATGGATGAATGCATGAATGCATGAATGCATGAATGCATGAATGCATGAATGGACGAATGGATGAATGGATAAATGAATTAATGAATGAATGAATGAATGAATGAATGAATGAGTGAATGAAATCAGATAGGTTATGGTGATCATGCAAAATGAAAATTTTTTGTGCTGATTTTCACCGATATACCATCGTTTCTGAAGAGAACCGGAACACCATCGAACGACGATAAGCAAACATCAAACGTCACCACTTGTAAGTAGTTGCGTGTTGTCGAAATTTCATCAAATTACGTAAAAGAAATGAATTAAGAAACCTGTAAATACCTTCTGACTTACAGTAATCCGACAAATGACTATACTCATCATGAATTTTCATCTTCGCTTGTGTCTAGAGGAAAAAATAATGCACAGGTCGTTCGATATGGTGGAAAACTAGCAAGTTCGAAGTATTTTCGGGTTAGACCTACGTGGGGACATAAAATATGCCGAGAGGAAAGATGAAGAACTTCAATGATTGCCAGAATCGATGGGATACTAAATTGCACTGAAATATTGGATGTCCTCCGTCTATGAAGATGATCACCTACGGTCTCCGACCAACCTCTAAAACCAATGCGAGCCGTATCCTGCGTTCAAATCGGTGAAATGCACGTTTTGTTTGAAATAGGTCAACTCACAAGTAAAAAAAGATGACAGAGTGTGTGTGTGTGTGTGTGTGTGTGTGCAGTTGCGGGAGAGCAACTAGTCATAACGCATGACGCTGAATTCTATAAATGAAAGTCTGAATAAAAAATTATTGAACTAGAATTACATAGCCGTAAACTAACAGATAGAATAAAAAGATCCCTGTCGTTAATCGCTGACCATTGACAGAGCTCAACGTGCTCATTGAAGTCTTCGCTGTTCTATCGTGGCTTCTAGAGTTGCCCAGTCCCGTTCTCGATTGAATAAACGATTTATACTACAATTTTCAATTGAAAATACGATTTTACTTTGGGCTCCTTACAATGGACACTGTCAGTCGGGTTGATGGAATTCTAATGTGCTCTTGACATCCGGCATGGAACCCAGTCGCAGGCAGCATTTGTACACCGACTGTTGTTGAGATAGCTCGCGGTTGCGACCCACAACTGATTTTCGAAATCCCATCACGTGTGGGAGGATCACTAATCTTCGATCATTTACGTGGCTCTGAATTCTCTTTCCTTCTTTGAACTAAGCGAAATATAGCACTTTTGCAGTCATCTTTATAATGTAATCACGTGCAGCGAAGTGGTTAGAGGCGTTCTGCAATGCATATGTAGTCATCGGTTCCATGCCACGTCGCAAGCCTGGAAAGTTCGCACCACTCCGAGATTAGTACAGAAATTGTCTGAGAGGTTAAAAACGCACACTTGATAAAACGGTAGGAGACCATAAATTCTTGTACACGCCAAATATACATTCAATCACCTCTAAAATGATTGGTAAAGTCGAATCCATGGCGAATTCTTAAGGGACTTAAGGGATTGGTTAGCTCAAGGTGCTTTAACCTTCTATTCTTTATCTTCCAGATAACATGTTTATTGACGATGGCCGCACATTTATGCCAATTAGTGACAAGGCTTCTTAGCAAAGTGGAAATAAGAGCAGATTCAGATGCTCTCAATTTTTTTAGAACAGCACCGATTTTCTTGAAAGCTCTCTAGCCGGTCGCCTCCTCCTATGCTCTTCAACTCTCGAATGTACTGTTGACATTATGACTTTGAATCAGGTAATGAATACATATGTGAGGAACAGTTCTGTTTCTCATGTACATTGTTTTCATTAGCAAACCGATCTTCCTTTCGAAATCGGACACAATTCATTCTTCCTGAGCAATGCTTAGTAATCTTAGCAATGAGTCACATAGTACAAGCCGACGTCACACACTTCGAAGGAATGAAAAAAGTTTAAGAAACACGGAAAGAAAAGTTAGAACGGCTTTTTATCACTGTAAACAACAAACACGAAGAATGGCAGCAACTTTGTTGACTTAATACAACCTGACTTTCAAAACTCTTGTGATGATGACAGTTAGTACGGCTGTTGGGTATCTGATCCAAGTGGAGAGAAAGAATTGCTCAAGAGTTTTTGATATGGCGAAAATAAGTATGACAGTGACAACAAGTTAGAAAAGGAGAACAAAAAGCTGAGGTATGGTGGCGCAGAATTTGAGCGTACATTTAGTTTCTATATTGATTCACGGTGCTCATCGATGTACCGAGTCAGTGGTGCTATTCTCCCAGACAAGTCTGATACCGATTTGCTCACCGCGGAGTGATGGAAGGCTTGGTAGGTCTGGAACATGGGACTGAGCCAAGGAGAACGATCATGTGTACATTGCAGAGCACCTCTAACCGCTGCACTACACGCGCCATGGCGAACAGAATACTGAAGGAAATTAGAGAATTCATTCCATAGCAACTGAAAAAACAGCGCCGAATAAAATGAAGAAGTTGTACAAACTTATAAGTAATACGACACGAATAATTCGAAAAAAGTTAAAGGTCTTTACTATAACTAAACTACTATTAACTATGAATAAATAGCTTAAAAAATTTGCCGGTGGCCACAGGGAGCACAACAATAACATGATATGGAGAACTTGGCTGCGACCAGCAGTGATGATTATCCAGGAATCCCTTGTTATGAACATCTCAGGATTGCTGAGATCACAACGAGTAAGTTCTCTCCTCTGTTAACAATCTGCTGTTATCACAATGGTCAGCTTTTACTTACTGCCTATTTGTTTTTTATGGCAGGGTAGTGTATGAAATACAACCACAAGGATGTTGAGATATGAGCAAATCACGGAACCTCCGCTCCCAACATTAGACCCTTCCCTTGAAAGGATAGTCGCGGAATCGGAGCCCGACTGAGGTTCCGAGTTTGGCTCTATTCTCAGCATCCTTTTGACTGTAGTCCGCAGTAAGTTGGTCGATCAGTGAAATCTCGATCCGAAGACAACGACGAGAATACGTCTAATAATGTCTATGTTTCTCGAACTGAATCTGGGGACCAACAATGACGAGCTGCGATGGCCGCCTTTTCTTTCTTTTTCCTTTGCAATACACTTTATTCTTGTTCCGATACAGTAATAATCGCCGACCTTCACGCTATTCTTGTGCAATAGGACCATATCAAATTTTATTTGATTGCCCATGGTGACATCCATCAATAGTTGATCGTATCTTACACAGAATGCCTCAATTCAATCACAACTTGACAAAACGCTAACGTAATTGAGAAAAGTGGAGCAAGTCACATGTGAGGGGAATGTTCATTTATGTCGCTCAATTCTAAGTGTTGAAGATGTAGGAATAATTTTGAAATAGAAGCATAGGATTGTAAAGTATTGAACGTCAATCATTCGCTGTGGGATGCGCTTTGCATTCAATTCCATTCCAAGCTTTATAAAAGTGGTCGTGTGCGTATCTGGCTTAGGCAGTGACTTGTGATGGCTACCGATTTTTTAAGTTAGCGTTCTTCTTTTATCTTTTCAAAAAAAATCACCAATTTCAGGACGCCGAACAGATGGAAGACATTAGTTAGCCCTTGAGGCACTACCGAACGAATGGCCAAGTTCGCATTGGATTTCACTTCTAACCATTGCACTATACGCTTTCTACACAAGGGAATATTGAAACACGTATTAAAGCTTTGACCGAGTTTAATGAATATCATTATGCCGATTACGATTTAGCTCCTTATTAGGGAAAGAAGAGTACGACGAGAGATAAAAAACTAAATGACCAATCACCAATGACCTTTCCCATCCAGTAAAATGCGCAGTCAAGGCAATATGGTAATATGTGGTTTTCTTTAGAATTCCTCGCTTTGTGCCTTTTTGGCGAAACTATATTAGAAGACATAAACGTTTAGAAGAGAGCAGGCATCCGAACTCATGGTGGACTACTTCATTCGCAATGGTTTTCGAAGAAAATGGTTTTTTTTTGGTTTGGTTTTTTGGAAGAATGGTTTTTTTTCGAAGACTTATTTAAGTGACGGCAAAATGAACAGTATCTAATTAAACAGCACAAGATCTTATTCGGATATGGATGGATAGTCAATGAAAATAACATGCTGAGAGAAAGACGAAACAAAGGACGCGTATGATGTGGTGGTGAAAGCGTTACCCTCCGAAAAGGGTAATAGCGTGTTCGATCACCACTGCAGAGACCTGCTGTCCGGAGATTTGCAGATATCTCAGCGCTATAGTGATTGATTTCGCAATAATACCCTGTCGTGAAAATTGTAGTAGCCTGTAAGTAAAATAAAATAACAGAAAGAAAAACTTCATTTGTTTGGTGAAAAGAGCTTCCGTCTACTAAAAATCTTACTCTTACGAAGAAGAAGATCAGATAGCATTTCGAGTAATACAAAAGTGACGCTTAATTAAGAGCAAGCTAGATATTAATGTGAACAATCACTATAGGTAGGTTTTTGAACAACAAAAGCAAACAAGACTGCTAAAAATCACACAAGCTGAGGGGGGTCTATGCACATCTGAGACTCACGTTTTCCGCGCTCTGTGTCCTGTTTCGATTTATTTTTCCAAATGATAAGGAGATCGGTCAGAAATCTTCGATTCTGTACTATTCATTTAACCTTCACGAAACCCAACTTCTGAATTATCGCGGCCCCTTTCTGATCTAACCATCAAGAGTTTTTTTTTCACAAAACCTCGAATACCAGTCAGACGTTTTCAAAACTTACACGGTATTTTACCATCACAAGTGGTCTGAGCCAGTCTTCTATAAGCTCCTGATTACTATTCGTATATTCGTTGCGCACAAGATACTGTATCTTATGCAAGTGCGACTTCTCGGTCGACTCAGTAGAAAACGACACGGCCCACCTCGATTGAGCAAATGGTAAAAAAAAAACTGCCAGCTCATTTGGTTGCTAATAGTTGTTACCGTAAATTATGTTCTTGTATATCTACGGATCATGTCTGAACTCTACCTTGAGTGCTCTATGGATTCCGCTTTCACTTTCTTGAACCATAAGGGCGCATATGTCAGCTGAACAGCGAACACTGTTTGAGTTGTGCGAAAAACTCGGCTCCTCTGCGGACACGTTCAAAATCCAATCCATTTAGTGGTCCACGAAGTTCACAATATATTGATCATCATAAGCTTTCGTCACTTCCTAAATAATGGAAGTTTCTCAGAACATGCCTGACCAGATATGAAGAGTTTTTCGATCTCGCTTTTGACTTGGTCATCGGAGCTTTTCTCTGACCACACCAGCAGGGTATAAAGTCGCATTCAAATGATGCAACAATAGGGGCAGAAAGCAATCTTACCCAAGCTGAACTGTGTTTGCTCTACCAATTTTTCATCGAACAGGACGAAGCACTTGTGGGCAAAGCAATGCTCGCTGATTCGAATGCTTTGCAAGACATCAGGAAGCTACTAGAGTACAAATCAACTTGATGGTCACGGTCAATGCAGGAGATGCTTGAAAAAGTCGAAAATAAATCAATTCTTTCGACCTCTACAGGTAAGGCAGCAGAGCCTTCTGGTCACATTTTAGCAATGTATCCGATAGTTTTACTAGAACTAGGGTTTTTACAGAGAACGTAATTTTTATCTTCATCAAAGAAATCCTTTCAAAACCTGTCTTCTGTGAGCACTTAAGTGAAGGAAAGTGCAGAGCAACTACAATTTGAGGTGAGAAGGCGTGGTATGCAGTTTAAAAAAAATACAGTCACTGACGTTTCGCGTAAGATAAACTTCGACTATGATTTTAGATGACGCTGGTGTGCTGCAACGTCGAAGACGTCATTGGTTCACGTACTCATTCCTATTAATCTTCAAGTGAGATGGGTCTTTTTTCAAATCCTTTGCACTTTACTCACTTTACTGATTCAGAAAAAACTGGTAAACAACACTGGCATTCAGCAGATACAGATACGTTTTTGAGGGCAAAACACACGGTGAGCTAACCAAATAGACGGAGATGGCAGCTGGTTCTATGTTACCTGAACACCTAAACAGAATAGTCTTCTGCTTCTTTTATTTGGTCCAATTTTGATCCACTCTTGTTGTCATCCAGTATTCGAGTGGCCGAGAAGACACAAAGCAGCTGAACATGCAAAAGAACAAAATATGATTGGTGTTTTTAACTTTTCTGAAGTCGTCAACTCATGGGCTGACGGAAATTTATTCAAATATCTCGAGGATCGACAAGGATTGTCGGCTCTGATGAAGACGAAGACGTCGGAGTGTTTGCCGAATAAACATCTCTGTCAGCCGCGTGTAAGCTCAACAATATAAACACATCAAATATCTCTGTTCTAATTTTCTTTCGCTTTGAATATTTTCTATGGCAATACAGTACGAAGTAGCATAAAATAATCGAAGATGTCTACACATTGTTCTCAAAAAGTGGCTTTTTGTCCCTAGAAAGTCTTTCAGGAATGTACTTGACCCAGCAAAGCATACAACACACATTTTTAGGCTTATTTTCTTCACCATTTTTTAAAAACGTTTTTAAATAATTTGTTGGAAACAACTGAATACTGCGAAAAAGAACAGTGGGATAAATTTGCAAGTAAACTGAAGAATGACGAAATAAAAGTAAGGATTTGGATGACTCGCAATGAATGACAATGACCTTGTCGGACTGCTGTAAAAAAAAGTGTGAAAAAAAATGGGGTTATTACAAATGAGGACAATCCTCTTAAATTTAAATAAAGCGAGCTTTTTGAAAAAATTTCGCTTGAGGATTTCATCTTCGAAAACCAGTCTTGTAAAATAGGGTTTTATTTTACAAGTAACAATCACAACGACGTTACATGTTTTGTGTCCTACGACCATATTTGGACAAGGGAAAATCTTCAGGACATGCTAATCCATCCCTCACTAATCAATCAGTAACTAACACAATGCGTATCGATTTTTCATTTGTTCCAGTTTATAATAAACTGTTTAGAAAAGCCGGTCAATAAACGGCGGTCATGATTCAATTGCATTGAAAACCGCCTCTGCACTGCATCTTTATTCAACTATTTGCTTTTTATCCTCACTTTTAAAAACATTTTCTAAAAAGGTTTTCAGAATAGAACTACTTGTTTTAAAGTTTCAATCATATTCATCTCGGCGATTAATTGAAGGTGTGAAGCGTTTGACAGGCCACCTAACGCGAGGTTGTTAAGCACGAAATTCCCGATGAGCCTAACTGAAAAGCTTAAAACGCTGCAATTTTCTTTTAGAAGTAATCTTTGTCTTAAAAAAAACCATACGTATAAAATCATATTTTAAATGTCTTAAAAGATTAAATTTTCCCATTACTCCTAATAGAAGTTTGGATCACTGGATCCAAAAATGTGGCCCGAAGCCTTTTTGACAGCGTCTTGATCCACAGATGTATCTTCAATAAGAAAGATTTCTAGACGCTCAATGAAGTTATTTACTGAATTGTAGACGAAGAGAAGGATAGGGAAGGATTTTGTGCTCCAACTCGTTTTGCCCATGAACGGCCACTTGTTGTGCACTAGAATTGATCCTGCTTCAATTGATTGATGCCGATCGCAGACACTGAAGTTTTTGGTTTTCCAATCTCAAATCTTCTTTACTCTAATGCTTCGCTAAATTTGAAAAATTTACAAAAAATTGTTTTATTTTCCGGGTTTACGAACCATCGGACCTCTTCATTGACAAAAAAAAATTTTGCAGTGGAAAGTAAGACAATGCCTATGTGCTTGTTATTATAGAATTTATTGGAATACAGTAGCTGACGTTTCGGCGGTTTCGCCTTCTTCAGAACCTGGGAAGGTTGAATAGAGGTGCGATCTACTCAGCCAACCACTTTCATAACCCTAGCAGATAAAACCTAACAAATAAATTTGTATTCGCATAAGAAACAGCTTCATTTAAACACCTACTGTTTATTTCTTGTAAAGTTAGTTGGTGGATAGCAGCCGCACAGAGCACTACATGGGCGAGGACTGTGCCTGTGTCAGGTTATTGGATTAGCCTGAGGTATGGCGCCAGGTCACGCGTGATGACAAGGCACTCCTCCTTGCGGCTCATTTTTGGATATTTGGAATTGATATTCTTTAAAATCTATAATAACAACCTCGTGTGTTCTTATTGAAATAAAACATCGAATTATCAATCAATGCCGAGGTTAACAAAAAGTCGGTCATGGGAATGCCTATGTGCCTTCAATTTTCCCAAATCTTGAGAATACCATCTTCGATTGGTTGCACAGTGGAAACAGAGATCTGATTTCATGGAAACAATCTCTACTACCTCAATGCTATAGGTTTTGTTTTCGGGTTTTCTAACAAGGTTATAGTAGCTTCGTAACTTCTGTTTGATACACATCTTGTTCTGATAGTTCTGACAGTTTCTTGATACACATCATCTAGTTCTTCTTTCCTTTCTCTCTCCCTTTTTCTTTCTCTTTCTTCTTCCTTTCTTTCTTTTTCAACTGGTTTTACACTATCTTTAAATAGTTTATTATCAACAGTAGTTGATTCCTACCCTGTTCGTCATCAAGGCTTCTATCTCTATCGTGTAATTTTCGAAACCACCATTGTACCCTAAGATCGATAATGGCTCCTTGACGAAGTGTTATAGTAAACAATTTCTTTGAATGCATTTGCAATCATTGTTCCTTGGAAATTTTTCCCAAATTTGCTTTTATTCCTTTTTTATTTCAATGGTCAGCATAAATCGGTTCGAGAATAAAATCACTATTATTAAAGTAAAAGGATAAAGGATAAGGCCCTCGGCGTTGATAAATCCCTGAGAGACGCGCCATGCATTCGACTTCATTAAGTATCGTTGGAGGTGATTGAATGCATATCTGGCCTTTACAATGGCTCGCGGTGCCTTAGCGATGAATCGAGCCAGTGTTGCTATCCTCCCAGACAAGTCTGGCACCAATTTGCTGACTCCGCAGGGACGGAAGGCTTGGTGAGCCATGGGCGCGGGGATCGATTCCACGCGTGTCGCAATGGCGCCTCCAACCACTGCGCCACACGCACCCTTTAATATTAAAATTAAAGTAAAGAGCAAAATCCGCCTTTCGAAATGGTAACTTTGATCGACACATGTGCTTAAAACTTTCATATTACAAAATTACACACTTTGCACTAGATATCCTAACACTCTCTTCTAATGAAGTTGCTTGCACCGATATAAGTAAGAGTTGACTGAATACTGCTATGCATGCCCAATCGTGCACCACCTTATCTTAGATGAAAAGTGTTCATGGATATTGAACTGCAGTGTACAGGTGACTAATCCCCTAACAAGTTCTCCCAAGCTGCGAAGGAGTTTAACATTTCTATAAAGAAGCTCGGCTTACGGTAACTACGTATGCAGTAGTATCTGGTGAACTTCTCCTGATTATATTTTTTTTCCAAAACATAGGAAAACAGCATCGCACGAGATGTGCTGTGATATTCGTCTCCACTGCGAGGCTCCATTGAATCTCGGAGGCAATGGAAGTCCACTGTTTCCCACTTGAGTTTTTCGATAGTTTAGGAAACTACAAATTGTGTAAGTGATAAGATCACTAATGAATTCTTCAACGGTTATCGCTAGCCATCTACGTTGAAAATCATTTTGTCATTGAAGTTCCAAGTTCTGTTCAACAGGCGAAGAGCAGTGCCATAACAGCAAATCAACATTGCACATTTCATAAACCAATGGTTACGTTAATTTGATAAGTTGACGGTACAAACTGCTTACCTCTCACTAATTATGTTATTCTTAGCACAATCCCTACTAGATCTGGTATGTTCCTGGTTGGACAACAATGCCTTCTTCGGAAACATGAAGATAACCGTGCCAGGGTGTTATCACCAGTCATTCACTCTCGTGAGTCATTGGAATCATTGTCACTTTTGGATAACACCACTGTTAATCAGCGGAGGACAACTTTCGACGTAAATTAATTCCTATCTAGGTTTCTAGACAAAGGTGCTGAACTTCCTTACAGATTTGGTTACTCTTGCTGAGAGATGAGCTTACAACGGAGTTTCGTGTTCATGAGGTGTACTTTCTCTCCAGAATAGGGTATAAATCCGTGAGGACGAAAGCGAAAAAGGGTAGCTAAGTCACATAACACCTGTTCTCACAAATTCCAACTACTTTCTTGATCTTAAACAGCGGATTTGTTTGTAATACAATATAAAACCTCAGATGGACTTGATATCGAGTCAGTTTAACGTCAGTGTAGTGCAAATATTGAAATGGATTCTGTGGACTAGCGAAATAACCTTAATTCCGTGCTTTGTTTGAATCGCTTCTCTTCATCATAACATTTTTGTCAACCTCGTATTAGCTTAACAATGAAAAACACATGTTGATTATTTATGCCGAAGTTAAAGGAAAGTCTATTTTTTGAAATAACAATAGAACATATTTGAACGAGGGGATCGATCTCGTGGACATGAATACAATATCCATTAGCATTAATATATACACTCTCTAGAATTTTAGATACATTCACTACTGCCTAGTCCTACAGAGATGTCATCATATCCAGAATAAAAATTGAAAATTTGAGTGCATTGCAGTTATCAAAACAGATAAAGCGGACGAGACCTTGTTTAGTGGAGGTGATGAGATCGTAAATGAAAAGCTAACGGTTATCGCTCGATAACGCATGGTTCGACTTTATTCATATCATTGAAGTTAATTAATTATTAATTGTTTTGTATTTGTACTTGATACTAAATATATTAGATCGGTATTATTTAAAATTCCAGTAGAACAGAAGGATTCATTCAGTGACAATTCTTTTCAGTTTTTCGTGTTGTTCGTTGTAACAACGATTAAAGGATAAAAAGGATAAAGCTCTCGGCGTTGGTCAATCTCTGAGGGATGCGCCATGCATTCGACTTCATTAAGTATCGTTGGAGGGGATTGAATGCATATCTGGCCTTTACAATGAGTCGTGGTGGCCTACCGATGTATCCAGCCAGTACTGCTTTCTTCCCAGACAAGTCTGGTGCCAATTTGCCGACCCTGGAGGGATGGAAAGTTTGGTGGGCCATGGGCGCACGGGTCGATTCCACGTGCGCGTCGCAGTGGTGCCTCCAACCACTGCGCCACATGTGCCGTGTAACACTGAGTAATTCGGCAGTATTACTGTGCGACAGTGTAATTTTTTTATTAATTGTTTCTAGTTATGTATTCTTTTAGCAAGGGCGTGTGTGGCGCAGTGGTTCGAGGCGCCACTGCGACACGCACGTGGAGTCGACCCATATGCCCATACCCCACCAATCCTTCCATCCTTCCGGGGTCGGGAAATTGGGACCAGACTTGTCTTGGAGGATAGCAGCACTGGCTCGATACATCGGCAGGCCACCGCGAGTCATTGTAAAGGCCAGATATGCATTCAGTCACCTCAAACTATGCTTAATGAAGTCGAATGCATGGCGCATCGCTTAGGGATTGATCAACGCCGAAAGCTTTATCCTTTATTCTTTTAGCAGTTTTCGTTCTTTAAATATTTGTGAACGATAGTGCGGCTTCATGATGAGAACATTCTTCATCCATGCAATTCTGGAACAGCTTGATTCCAAGCCTTACGTTGAGTGAGTTGATTTGCTTTGCTCGATTCGTTCTCATATTTAAATAATATTTTTATTCTACTTCTGCCAAATAGAATAGTTATAACAAGTCTATTTTAGTTGTTCTTGAAACCTTCTAATGGTTTACCTTCTCATCGTGGCTGGGAGGTGTTCTTGGGTGTCCGACTGCGATGTACAGCGTGGGATTCATTCCCGGGCAGGGTCTCCCAAACTGAGAAGGAGTTCGTCGTTTCCATCTGCAAGTCTAGCTGAGAGTAAGCCAATACCACGATCCACCACCGTCTTGGTATTAAAGTCACATAGTGATTAATTTCTCTCTGATCACATGGGCTACGACTGCCTGTGGTGGTGATAACACGGGACAGACTGTAACAAGGCCCTTCTTGGGACTCCAGGAAGCTATAAAGGCTAAATCAGTGTATCTCCAAAAAAAGGAAATTATTCTGGGGTCTACGCAGTGAAGTTGAGCCATTCAAGTATTTAAGTAAGTAAGTATTTTTTAAAAATCGGCTAGAAGGGTTAGTTATCATCTTTCAAGCTTCTTGTCCTAACTATTAACTTGCAAGTTTAAACAAAATACATTTTCCGTTTGCAAGCTGCTTTATGTTGGGCAGGAAGATATTTAGAGAACAACGTAGCGAAGTAGTAGTGATGCCGTTCAACACTCTTAAAGCCCCAGTTCTGCCCCAGATTAGGCAAGCCTGGCCAGCGATTCTTGCGGAGTTTGATAATTACTTCTAGATTTCTGTAAGAAGCTGAATAAGAATGCTCTAAATGGCCTATAAATTCCATACCACGACAACGGGTATCCCAGGATCGGCTTTTAAATGAAGAGAATCGACTCGGCCAGCATTGAACGACGTCCGTGAATAGGACCACGTATCCTCAAAGAATGGCCGAGTATATACGCGAATATGAGGCCCTTCGTGGTTGACTGGTGCGGTGAAACCAATCGAGTGGAAGGAGTATTGGGATCTGCACAAAATTTGTGAAGATAGTTCATGTTAAATAGAATATAGACGATTTTCGAGGCCAAACTATGAACTATGTGGTGAATTTTGGAGTTTCTTGATGTGTTTAATATAATCGCATTCGAACGGATAGCAAGAACACTTTGATTAACTGTGCACCACAAATCCTGCTTCTAACTAGATAATTTGCTTTCGTAACATCTCACTGGTTTAAAATACTGTTGAGTATGACCTGGCTGTCATACCGGCAGATGCATCTATATCTACAATGGGTAGATGTAACTCTCAGTGCAAATATTCACCGGTTCGGTCTCATCCCTTGAACTAAGCTTCTATCTCTTTGGTCCTGGAAAATTGAAATTGGTTTGTTGAGGTGAACAGAAAATTTTAACGTCAGCCATGACGGGCGTCCACAACTATAGTCCAAATACTAGGTCCGGATTTATTTTATCCTCGGCATTGATCAGTAGTTCACTATTTTCCTGATGAGCAAACAATCCGTTCACAATAGCCGAAGTTTTTGGTGGCTCCACTTCATTGTTTAAAAGAGACCCTTTATTATGCGAGTGATAAAAGTCTATAGATTAAATTTGTATGCTGAAGATATGACAGTGTTTGGCTGGGGAGATTGCACATTATTTTCAAATTTTCAGGCTATGAAAAGGGCAAAGCCGCTGAAACGTCAGCTATCGTGGATAAATGAATACTGTCATAGCCATCATGCATTCGCTCGCCAAGAAAACAGTTAGATGTAGTCTAAATATTCATTCGGTCACTTGCATGACAAATAATCGAGTTTAATGCACTAAGTTTCACCAAAACGATTGATCAACGCAGAGCCCCTTAACATTTTTATCTTTCTTCAGAGCCTGTAAGGGTATACTGATATACAGATCACGATCATGTAATTGCCATGAAATTTTTCGTCTTACTATAAGTGTTATTGAAGTGTTTGGCCTAATAAATTGTATATCAGCATACCCTTCCAGGCTCTGAAGAAGGCGATACTGCCGAAACGTCAGCTACTGTTGTGTTGTATTGTATTGTGTGTTTCTCTATGGAAGTAAATGTATGCTGTATAACAACCTCGCCATTGCTGAACAAGAAAACAAAGTATTCACACTCCAATGCCGAGGTTAATAGAAAGTCGAACCTGGGAACTTTTATCTTTGTTTTTTGGTGACTGAGAAGACATTGTGTCATGATAAACCAACACGTGATTGCCGTACATCATTTGTCACACGAAGATTAACTTCTCAACAGGCTTCGACTTCTTAGGAGCCGCTTTTTTGTCTTTGTGGTGCTTACCTTTTATTAGAAAGTATGATCACTCGCACATAAATTTATGGAATGGGGAACATGTCCCAATGAGACACGTTCCATATACAAAAAGAATGTGTCTAATGAAACCGTTATCTGTCGAAAACTTCATCATCGTGTAATCAATTCCATCGGCATTCAGCGTTTTATTGTTCTTTTCTGCCTAAGCGTTTCATAAAAAGTGACGTATTACAACATTCTCAAGCATTTAGCACTTTCAAACAACAATCACGAGAATCCTACATAGCTTGTTTAGCGTTCGGATTGTTTTATAAACCCCATCCTTCCTTTCTAGGAAGCGGCTATAACAGCAACTAAATTTATTGACGAAATTGTTTTTGTACAGTTTGTTTACACGGTCCCATTTTTTACTGAAATTCGATATGAAAGATAAATTGAGTTGAAGAAGAAGCACCATAGTTAGCGTTCGGTTGTCTCAGAGATTATCAACAGGAGGACACGAAGCTCCACGCTCACCTTTTTGACTCGACAGTTCTTCTGGCGGCAGAGACATCGGGTGGTGCTTCAATCACATCGAAAGTAATATGGACATTCACACAGAAGTCCAGCAATGTCTTCCGAAATACAACTAAGAAACGAAATATCAAATCCACATATGAATTTTATAACTAAAGCCCAGATTTATCAAGTCTTGAAAATCTGAGAGAAAACAAGTTACGAAATATCGAGGTTCTCACCATTTAATGATAAACGTTGGACAAAATAGATAAGAGGTAGAGTAGACTTTTGGATTGTCATCAACAACAGGCATGCGCGTTTGTAGCTCACCTCAACCTTCGGTGTCCACAGCTGGAAGCGACTTGTAGGTTACCCAGCGATGTTCACGCGATAAACATAGACGAGCACGATGGACACTTGACGCGAGGAGAAAAGTCGTCTATGAAATATGCCGACTGCCGCAGAATGCCAATGGCGAAGACGAGCCAAACATTTCTATCCGGGTTGTCGGGGCTTTTTACCTGTGTTAATGACACACTGTTCTAACAAACAAATCGCTCTGGATTGAATGCGACATTCAGATAGAAGTTTTTATACCGAAAATCAGCGAATCAATGTAATACAAATTTGGAAAATGGCAGACTAAGCACATGACTTCTCCTGCCGATTGATTGACTGAAATTCTCTACTTTTCTTCTGCCGGAAACAAAGAAATTGTTCAATAAGTTCGTAAGATGTATCCGACTTCAACCTGCGTTTACAAATTCCTATATAGCAACTTAAAGTAGGCCTTGTTGGTAGAAATAAAAATCATTAAATTTTCCACATTCTTGTAGGCCAGAAAAAGTTTGTCAATACCAGCTGCTCAAACTTTTGGACTTCTGGAGGCGATAAACTCATTGAAGGGAGATTCGAGTGTGCCTTCCTTTTTGAATCATTTCCTCCATAGACAACTGCAGAGACATCCTAAGATATCTATCCCTATTCGATCGGTCCTTCCTCCACTGTATTAGGCTCGACACTAGGACGAACACTCACATCCCTACATCAACCAGATGTGGATCGTCGATTCGGATCAACACCTCTCTGGGAAAGGTGAAGGTGCCGAAACGTTAGTCGAATAAAAGCCTATAACACCACACATTAGCTCAATAATTTGGGAATTTTTTGAAAGTTGTAGAGTTGTATGAAGAAGAGGCATTCGCTTGGCTAGATGTCTGGCGAGTATGCTAATTGCAGCTTTACAGCACAGCTTCTAGGGCTAGTAGTACAGAGTGTGGCTCCAGCGTTATCCCGAAAAGGATTGGTCTCCTTCTTTTGACGAATTTGTGCCAAATTCGTTAACGTTTTCGGAGCACTTCGTTGATATGCTCTCCAAACGTTCCCGCTTTTGCCGTCTCACCCGAATTTAGGAAACCGTAATGGATCAAAAAACTGTTGGTTACAAAGCTTTTAACATGATTTTTTTTTGCTGCTACATAGGCCTTGGAAAGTGTTTATGCGCTTTATCGTGGTTTAACCACCAAGTCGATCGTCTCCGTCTCTCGCAGAGGGCCCATTTCTCGCTGCGCGTCGCAATACGGTCGATAAACGGATCGTTCTTGTTACGCAGAATAAACGGTGACGGTATTTCCAAAAGGCGATTTCGCTGTCGTTGAATTCGTGCGGCATCGAGCATCTTCGAATTTACAATTTTTTTTGATTGTTTCAGAACAGTTGAGGAGCTGCTTACATCGAATTTTCTTTCAGGTTCTGCAACAATCGTGCATGTATTTACTGTCACCAAACCCTTCAATTCATCGTCTTCAATGTCAGAAAGATGGTGGGAACCTTATTCTGCATGGCAGTCTTTAAAGTCGACTACACTTTCGTTGAAATTTTCTTGGCGTCATTTCCCATTAATATTCCGAGCTGTTTGAGGTGCACCGTTCCCGAGTTTAAATTCGTAGAAGTAAATTAGGCAGATTGGCCACTTTGACTTTTGAAATTCTACCCTTTAGAATTCGTCAAAGGCACGATCTGTATTGCAATTTTATCAAGTACTGTGGAAAAAAAATTAAATGGGCTTTGCAATGATATACAATAATTCAGCATGCAAGAAAAAGGCTATTGCTACAACATCTATGTGAAAAATCAAGGTACAAATCAGACATTAATTTCTGAGCAACCGAAGATTTTTCAAAAGCACCTTTTGGGTGTATGCGCACCTCAGTAGAAAGTGGAGTGGGAAGAGGTTTTCGTAAAGTGCGATTTATACTAAGGCTAGATAACTAGCATTGTCTTCAGCTTTGTCTTCTAATGCAATTAGCGAGTTCGTTATATGAGCTACGTCTACAGGAGCCGTACGAAAGGCAAATTTCAGGTCGGCGCGCCAAACCCGTGAGTAATGTGAAGTCATATCTTGAAAAGAAGTGAAGAAAAGCTTACTCACGATTTTATCACGTTTTAGAAGTCGTAGTGGGTCCGACAAAAAAATTCTGTTTTTTAGTCTCTGTTTTCTTCAGTAGTCACGGAAATTCTTACCTTGTAAACAAAAACTCCTTTTTCTCATATGTGAGTGTAATGCTAGACTGGTCTTGCCTTCACCTTTTGTAACATTCAAGGAAATAATTCCGAAAAATACTTCCTCTTAGGTGGTACGAAGAAGAATTGGTTCTCAATGTCGTCGTTGAGCGATTGGTTAACTGTTCACTGTTGTACTGACGGAATCAACGCTGTAAGAAAACCAGATTCTCCACAGAAGTGGTTTCTGTTCGAGCCATAAAAGTTGGTAAATGTTCGAAGTCAAGATTTAGAACGATCTAGTTTAGCTATCTTAAGATTCTAGAAAAAATCACGCTTCACTAGGCTTTCAGTATTAGAATAAGGTGAAAAGTTCTCTGAGATTTTTAATTTGCGCCCGAATCCGCGCCAAAATTCTTCGACCACCTCCACTGATGGCGAGTGCAGAAGAAAACGAAAGGAATAGCAATCGTGCCCGTGGAATATGAGAAGACAAATTATTGGTGAATCAGTGACAGTATTTAGACGGGATGGGAAAAATTTCCAATGTACAATTCATTACGTAAAATCGAAACATGCTTGTATCTGTGAATCGAGTTGCCACTATACCCAGTTGCAAAATGGCTCATCCACAACTTCTTGTGCAGCTCCAGTGATAAGTTAATGTTCATTGTATTAGTACCCAGGTTCGACTTTCTATGCTGTTTGACAATCTCGCAATTTCTGAGAGAGAAAACGACGAATGTTCATTGTTTTGCAAAAAGTTGGCTTTATAATTTGTGAACTATCGATTTTGGAGAATTTTGGAAGTCACAATCTTAAAGGGGCGTTACCGCTTATCAACGTTCCTGACCTTTGATAACGTCCGTCAGTTATAACGTCCTTGAACACAAATGTATTCATAGACAAATACATTTTGCTTTTTTTTAGCTAATAAATCATTTTATTGTCAGACGTTACAGAAAAAACCATCTTTGATGTGGCAGATCTACTTGCTACCACTTGTTATCTCTTCATGTTACGGTATGTTGGTAGATGTTAGTTTAACCAAATTCTAAAAAAATTTATGAATTTAAATTGAGACTTGTTAAAATCATTTATATTTACGAGCAGAAACAGTTTTGAAGCCTTGGAGATTTCTTTAAAAAAAAAAGTTAGCGGCATATGAATAGTTTAGAGCGCAGTTTATGCTATGCACATAATCTCATAGATAAGCGTCAGTTCCACTTCTGCCACAGCCTTACCAGATCTTCTCCAAAGCAAGGAAGAAGGCCTTGTAGAACTCGTAGTTCGAGACTGAAAAGAAACCATTGCGGTAGAGAGCAAGATATTTCACAGCACAATCCCGTGTTAATTTTGATTTAATCGTAATTCACACGTGTGGCGCAGTATTTAGAGATGTTCTGCAATAATTCCAACGTCATTGGTTCGAGGAGGCACCTCGGTTTAACCGAGCCTCCATCATTTTGGTTCCAAAAAATTGACACTATTCTTGTCTAGTAGGTCAACATCACTGATAGGAGAAATCGATAGGCTCACAGAAGTAATTACATATACTCAACATGCACACAACGACTGTGGCTCGAATGGAGTAGAGTGCATGGTTCAAGGGATTGGTCAATTTCAGCATTGTAGCTCATATGCTGAGTCTGAATCTTTGGTATACTCTGTGTACCATTTAGTTAGCAAGATAATAGAGCTGCTCTTCGTTCACATACCTATTACAACCTTGTATTAACTGGGTGACAAAAACTCATTCAAACACTAATCATTCTAGGATATTGCGCAAGGAATCTATTCTAACAGGTCTGCATCTCTTGATTTACTACGGTAATCAAGTAAAAAATTGAAATGTGTCCGGCATTTTTTTCAGGTCTCGTTGATCAAAATGTTGTCATGGTTGTACTCAATCATCTAGTTACCCTCGATACCCGTCTGGATGGATATACAGCATTCAACTATCAAGTTACTTTAAGCTATTCCACTTACTGATAAGCAACTGGTTTTTAACAAAAAAAAAATCAGCAATTACAGAATACGACAACGGAGGAATACTTAAGTCACGACATTTCTTCTAAACCACTTTTCACCTCAGTTCATGAAGCCTTCTTCAACGGTGATACTTACAAAGCGTATAACAACCTCATAGTGAGTTAAATTCTCTCTTTTCCAATAGAGTATGCTCTGCAATGCTGGATTTGTCACTTTTGTTTTAGATGTTCTACAAAAATCCCGACGTTGATGTCAGGGAAACGATAACATCGGCCTGGGAAGACTCAATTTCATATTTTCTAGATACTGTCATGAAAACACCTGTCATGAAAAGTGCTCATCAATTTCTTGTGCAAAAAGGTGAGGATGCCGTTTTCATTATTTAATTCTCATATTCTCAGCGTTTCTCACTACTTTCACATTTTTAAATTGCCCTAATTATTAAGGTCTGACTACATCTGAAACCGCGTCATTTAAGAACTTGCTTCATTCGCTCTGGTTTGATCTATATGCTAGGAATAATGAAACTGGTAGCTCAGGTTCGTTCGAAACATCACACAACGAAGAAATGGCTATATTTCCAGGGTGGTGCTACAGTTTCTTTGGTATCAAGGTGACAATCTTTGTAGAATGTCCTAATCAAAAGTAATCTCTTAGAACATTGCACAATATTTAAAGCGAACTAAAATATTCTCAAAACAGAATTACTTGAGAGTGTAGCACAGTGGTAAGAGGTGCCCTGTAATAAATAAGTGGTCGCTCGAGCGGCCTTAGGCTTCGGGTTAATCTATCCCTTTAGGAAGTGCTATGCAATTCGTTCAACATCTAATCACTGATAGGTACTGTAGTCATTTTTCAATATGTATGGAGCATAGCTTTTTGTTCCGAACGACGTTCTACTAGTTTAATGTTATAGGTTTCGAGTCGGCGTTCGCCGGTGAGGTCCAAGGTAACAATGTCATTCGTTTTAACAACTGGTTACGTTTTCATCAACAAGAAAAGCTGGGTCTAATAAATTATTATGGATGGTTCAACAAAGCAGATGTGAGTCACATTATCACTAGTTTTCGGTATATCAGAAGGGAAGAAAAGATCAGACCTTCGGAAATGCTTCATTTCTACCAGGAGCAGATTTAAAATGGAAAATTTTCACCTCTGAGGCAAGGATACGAGCACTTTATTGCAAAATATTTAAAGAAAGACATTAGGAGGGTAAAACAAAACTGTTCGAGTACAAATACTTTGACAAAACGTGTGTGTCGCTTGTTTTCTCATTTTCTCACATTACTTTCTTCAAGCTAATGAAGTGAATCTTCATCGATGCCGCAATACTCATAGTGTATTCCATGGCTGTAAATCAGCTCTGATTAAATTATTTCATGACGCAAACTGTTTCTTAGTGTCTCAGAAACGATTTTTCAACTAGTCGCTACAATAATTAACAACTTATCACGTTTTTATGGGCTATCCTTAATGAGCTGATACGGGGCTATTAGCACGCTGCCTTTTTCTTAGCTCCCTTTGTCTAATGTTCACCTTTTTCACCTTCTGGAGAGACCTATTATGCAATTCAGTGAAATCATTCTGTAACCTCAACGAGAACTCATAATACAAACATTATTAAAAACTGAAGACCTAAAATTGATTGGAGTTAATCGGCAATTCATTGACGCTGCGAAGCTGTGTCAGCGAATAAGTTTCTATGCATTCGCAGAGCTTGAAGAAAGCTAAATTGCCAAAATTTTGTCCATAGAGAACTTAAAGAAATCAAGATCCTTTTCATTACTTCGCGTCAGATCATTAAAACCAATTCGTAAAAATACAATAACTTATTTCTTAGCCTATTCGTGTCATCAAGATTGGCCTTGAGTGAATACTTAACAACTTACTCCAGTACTAATGAAAGATCAAAGACCATTCTCTTGATTTGGTTCATAGTCAACTCTATAGCAGTCATTTTTGTTTCGCACAGATCCAGACGACGAGAAATGCATAGTTTTTCGCCAATATTACTGCTAAGAGCTGACGTACTCGGTTTACCAAGCATGGCGTTTAATCTCAACTCAAGCTCCAACTATTAATATTAATGTAAATTTTTTCCATAGTGATGGAAATGTCAAATAGTAACCGGAAGTTTATGCAAACCTTCCTGAAATGTTTCTGGCGCATATCTTCTTTTTCTCTTATTTCGGCCTCAACCTCAAGCATGTGGTCAGCTTTAAGCAAACGTTGAAATTTTTTTGTGTACTGACGAAACAGTAGAAAGTATAAAAATTGCAGCATTGGCCTGTACTTATACAGCTTCCATTCTTCTAGATCTGGAAGGTGTAATTATCCATAACTTAGTTTTAGGGCGATTACTTTTCTATTCTTAACTTAGCTCTAGCATTTCCATTTATATCTTGGCGCACCAACATAACTACATAGTTTATGGAATCTCGCTTATTTCTCATAAACATTAGAATATAACCCTATAACGAAAACCCCAGAACTTGTCGGCATCTTCCTGCTCCCGACTTACGAAATGAATAACAATGCAGCTATGTTGGATTACTCACATCAACCACTACCATGTGACGCTTTCAGAGCGGTGATAGAGTTGCAGTAACGCACATGGTTGTTGGTTCCGTTCGTACCAGAGTAAACCAAGCCCTCCATACCCTCAAGGTCAGTAAATTGGTACAGGACTTGCCTGGGAAATTGGGAGCACTGACCTAATATCTAAGTGAGCAGCCCAGACACATCGGTATGCTGCAGGAATTCACTTTATGGACGATAAAATACATTCAACCCTCTCTACGAGGGTTAGTGAATTGGAATACAGGGCGCATTCCTGAGAAATCTGTCAATGCTACAATCTTTGATTCTTATCCTTCAGCGTTAATATTTTACCTGAAATGTCTATGGAATCTAATTCATCATCGTCGTACATATTGCTGACATCAATATGTGCTTCAATGTCCGAATTGTCAATCGATGATGAAATAATCGTATCGTTCGATCCACGTCGTTCGTACACGTTCGATCTCTGAATGTTATTTAAATCCGTCTTTTTTGTTGATGCAAACCCACTCTACGAAAAAAAATACCCTTGTTGTCTCACTATCTTTAGGAGTATTTTCATCAGATACATTTTAAAAAGTCAGCTCTTTGCAAGAAGTTTTTATGAATCACTCGTTTCTTGATGAACAAATGCGAGGTTGTTAACAACAAGACCTATTCAGTCCAATACTGACTAAGGTTTCGGCGGTCTCACCTTCTTCAGAGCCTAGAAGAGTTATACTGATTAGCAATCCACTCAGTCAAACACTTTTCTAACATCATCAGATAAAACATAATGCACGTTTATTCGCACGGCGAACAATTTATCGTAAACGCTCACAATTTGGTTCTCTATAAGTCTTTCAGTTATTTGGTGGAAACTAGGCCTACAGATTCTTGCATGGGTGAGAAATGTTCGTGATTCAGACCAAAGAATCTATCTGGGATTTGGTGCGAGATCACGAGAAATCAGAAGGCACTCCTCCTTGCAGCTCATCTTTAGATTCTTTAGAGTTTATCCAAAACGCTTCAAGTCTTTTACGCCCTGATATTTCGGATACCTATGCGATGACGGTGATTTATACTTCATAGTTCTTGCTTTTAATTCTTGATTTTGAAAAACATTTCAAACAATTCTTTCATGGTTTTCATATAATCTTCACTTGTTGAGAAGTGGAACGAACAACATGTTCACATTCTTTATGATTTGCGAGAATCCATCTATGTTCATAAAATGTTTTCCTTTCTTTGAGGTTATAAAGGGCACGTGTGCCGCAGTGGTCGGAGGCACCGTGCAACACACACGTGCAACCGATCCCTGCGCCCATGGCCCACCAGGCTTTCCATTCCTCCGGGGTCGGCAAACTGCCACTGGTTTTGTCTAGAAGGAAAGCAACACTGGCTCGATACATCAGTATACCACCATGAGTCATTGTAAATGCCAGCAATCCATTTAGTCACCTCCAAACGATGCTTAAATGACGTCGCTTGCATGGCGCATCCCTCAGGGATTGATCAACGCCCACAGGTTTATCTTTTATCCATGGTAGCAACAGCATAACTTCAACGACATTTTCGGAAAGAACAGTCATCGATTGTAGTTTTTAGTCATTTTCATATAGTTACTATACAAAATAGGGTGACTATTTCTCAAATCCTATCACATTCAATATGACTGAACATACATTTTCGAATACTGTTTCAAAGACAGCATGTATGTCGTTGTTTTTCCCACGTTCAACATTTCCGAAGCAAATCGTGTTCCTCTTTAGAGTCATCGCTCTTTGATTTCGTGTTATCTGTTAAAAAAATAACAATCGTGTCTTCAATTAATGGTGAATGTTTAACTTTGGAAATATTTTAAGTGAAAAAAGTTAATGCAAAAAAATTTTGCCATGCCAATCTCACATCGAAATTGGAACCCTGCATCATTTGTTGCCCAACATTCACATTTAGTTGTTGTTTCCGTGACTGATCAATGATATTTGCTAAATGCCGAATTCGTTTCCTTCTGTAATATTTTGGTGTTTTCTTTCTTAAATTTGCAACTGTATTCAAATCAAAGATGGGGCGCATATAACGTGGTGATTAGAGGTGTCCCGCAATACACATGGGATTGATCTCGCGTCTCAGGCTCACCAAGCTCTCCGACCCAAAGATCGGCAAATTGCTGCTAGGCTTGTCTGAGAGGGTAGCAGCACCGACTCAATAGACCAATAGGCCATCGAGAGTCACTGTATTGGCCATATATGCGTCCAATCAACGCTGACGACACTTGATGAAGTCGACTGCATGACGTATCCCTCAGTGATTGATCGACGTCGAAAGATTTACTTTTATTCATTGAAATCATAGGTTGTATCGTAGAGTTTTGTTTAACAGGAAGGTAAATAGTAGGACGTTAATTCAATTATTATTCTGCCATCTAATTTCGGGTGCGCCATGTAGCGCAGTGGTTATAGGTGCCTTGCAATGCAGACTGGATCTCTGGTTCGATCCTCCGCTACGGCCTCACCAAACCTTCTGTTTCTCCGGACTTAGCAAGTCGATATCAGCCTTATCTTGAAACATAAGAGCTGTTGACTTGGTATATCGTTAGGTCATCAGAAGTCAGTGAACAGGCCAGATATTCACCTAGCCACCTCTACGATGCCACATATGGAGGAGTCTGATGCATCACTCATCCCTCACAGATTAATCAACACCAAAAGCCTTACTGTTTTTTTATTTTTCGTTAAAGTGGGCATGCATTATGTTACATCGTCCTCGAGTCCTTGCTTAATTAGTCATGGGATTCGCTGTCTTTCCTGATGAATTCCATTCGCAAAGTAGCAAATACTCCTTCATTCAACAGTGGTAAACGAATGTTTGTATTGAAAACTTGAAAGTTTTATAGCGGCTAGTTCAAACCTCCAAAGGAACTAACGCTCAGCCAGCACTGGTCATTGCAACCAAGAGAGAACATGAGAGATAATCAATTCGAAGGCGAACCACACCCGAATCAGCCCGAATATTTCCACGGATGATGGCTGAAACATAATCAAAGAAATGAAAGCAGCTACGTGATATATGAAGAAAGGTCATTTAAGCATCCAAATTTTTTTACCCGACCCGTCTTTGTACCTGCTGTACGGATTCCAGCACTTCTGACACTCGATTCGCTTCCTCGCATCCACCATCCACGAAAGTCATCGAGCTTTTTTGCGTTTAGTTTGGCTGCTGCTGCTGAGGATTCTTCTTTATGAATGTCATTGAGTGTTGGTCTAGTTGACTCTCCCTGGAGTCTTGGGATAACAGAGTTACAATGCCCACACTAGGATTGTGAGACATAAACTGTTTCCATACAAGTCTGACCCCAATTTTCCGACCGCTGATGGATGAGAGGCTTGGTAAGCCCAGTGCAGCGTCGAACCAACACCGTGATAACAATGAACGGCATCACTGTCACTGCGCTACCTATCCTCATTCCAAGTGATTGTGCGAAACTATTTCATTAATACATTCCATGATAAAAATGGCCAATATTTGAGAAAAAACAATTCGGCATCAACTAGGAACCTCCGAAAGGAATCGTTCTACGGTAATTTTTAATTTACTAAATGAAAAGCGGTTTCAGTAAAGTTCACCACCGTGGTGCTTCACAATTGTTGTTTTGTTACCGGTTAGAAGCGAAAAATAGTGAAAGTCATGATCGATAAATACTGTTGACTACTGTGAGTGCAACTTACCTTTTAACTTTTTCAAGAAATTTTGACGTTAACTGACGGTTGCTTTTCATTCGTTTGGCTATGACATATAGCTTGAAGCAAACAAGACTGAAACGTCAACGCAGCTCGTCAATAGTCTGTACAAATGAAAAAATGAAGAAGACAAACTGCCACATATCGCATACCGAAAATACTCAGTCATTTCTTTTCTTTTGCTACTTGCTAGATGATAACGATACCTGAAACTTCGAGATGTTTCACTTTATTGAACTAGAGCAATATTTCTTTCAGATCACTAGCTTCAGTTTTTCAATCAATAGGTGAATCGTTGGCTTATTTTGTCTAAAACTACTTTTTAGTAAGATTATATGGCAATCCCTTTTGAGGCCTTAAATTTACATTAACATAAATCGAGATGTTCTCACCAGAACTGTATTATAGAGGCAGCAATATTTCGAAGCTTGTTCTTGCATTCTTGTTGACTTTTTTCCTCCATCATAAGCGTCAGGCCTAAAAACATTGTTTAATGGCGTGGATAAATGGATTGCTCGTCCTCGGAAGAAATCGCATGGCCACTACTTCCATTCGAGCAGTAAATATTTTGAACGCTTCCCATGTCGTCATCAAATCCATTTCCCCGAATACTGTAAGATAAATGCAAGTTTTCACGTTACGACTTTTGTAGTAGAATACAGGCGATGCCTGGCATTTGTGCACTGTTAACCAAGTTACACATATATATATTTTCTTCTCAGTCTGCATGGTCCTTTTGGATTAAAAAGGCACCCACTGTGCATCGTATTTTGACACCTACTACGATGAAGCAGTCAACCAGAGGGGATCAGAATGTATATAAGTAAGAAGAAATAGTGAAGAAATTCACGGAAGAAAATTAAAACTTGCGGAATCTCGAACCAAAGGATATTTGAGTTGAAGCAGCCACAAATGTGCAATAAGCGAAAAATCCCAGAAAGCACACGACGATCTTCGATGACGATTGTGATGGCACAATATCACCATACCTTGCAAGAGTTTCGTTCTTAATCAACGCTCTGCATAATAAAGTTTATGCATACATACATCTCACACACTGGGAATCTAATGATGAAAGCAAAGAAAAACCGGCTTTCTGCTTAACATTCACGATTCCACGACGTTTCGAGCAAGTGATAAAAAAAATATGAAAAACGATTAGATCACTAGAGATCTGGTACGCTGCTATAGAAGCAAAAATGGCAAACACCAAATTTTCTATGGTACGTCTGTTTAAGACTAGACTTGTGCACAGAAATGGAATTAACGAGCCGATGTTCAGATTTCTTTATCAGAATTCTCAACAGATAAGAAAAAATGTACAGCTCTTTGTGTCATTTGAGTAGAGAAGCGCAAAGGGTAGCTCAGTTATGCGACTCGGACAAGTGCGAACAGCCGACTCGAGCAGCTTTGATAAAGGGAGAACTGATTATACAGATGATTTATTCAGCATAGCAACAGAAATGGCATGTGATAAGAACTCGTTGAATGAAAAAAGGTGATTCAGAGAGAAATTAGAAAACTTGTGGAGCTTTCTTACTTATGAAAAATAGTCATCAACGAAAATTTCAGCTAGTAATAGATAAAATGTTTGGTTGAAATTCACTGGCTTACTATATGCTAGAACCGCCCGTCCTCACTGATTGTACGGGCCCCAGCACAATCTCCATTTTTCGGAGTATTGCTGGTTAAACCATTGTGGTTCTCTGGAATCCCAAGCTCACCTTGGCCTCCAAAGTTTGCCCCAGGTTTTCACTACCACAGGCAGTCGCAGCCCTTGTGGATCAGTGCGAGATTTGCCGCCATGCGACTTTGATACCAGGACGGTAATGAATCGTGGTATCGGTTTACACTTGGCTAGGCTTCCTGATGAAAACTCCGGACT
The DNA here is from genome assembly GCA_009735665.1 of Angiostrongylus cantonensis. NCBI lineage: Eukaryota > Metazoa > Nematoda > Chromadorea > Rhabditida > Metastrongylidae > Angiostrongylus > Angiostrongylus cantonensis. Next base: position 97,092 of record MQTX01000304.1, read on the forward strand.
CCTTCTCAGCTTGGGAGACCCTGTCGCGGAACGAATCCCCTAGCTGTAAATCGCAGTCTGACACCAAGGAACACCTCTCAGTCACGATGAGGCGGCAAACCATTGGGAGGAGCAGCTTATTATGGTCCAAAAGATGTTACGTTTATTATAGTTTACAAATTTATTGTCCTTTGCATTAACATGGCGTCGTGTAGTTTTTTTTCGTTCTTTAAACACTTTTTTGCAGCTCACTCTTACAATCTGGGCCACGCGCGCCTCTTTATCCATTCTTGCATCATTAGTTTAGACAATAGCGATAACCCAAAAGTTCTCTGACCGCATTGAACTGCTAGAAATGGAGATGCGCAATTCTGAAAACTGATACTCGTTCAACTTTTCTATTTCATAATAATTCAGCTTACTAACTTGACAAAATGAGGACAAATACTTGATTAAAAATATTAGTACTAACAACAACAACTATGCGTTAGTTAATATAATAAATATAATAGATGGACATTTGTTTCTTTTTTTCGAAAAATCGTACCCAATTGTTGGTGTCGTAATCACTGTGAACCACTAAGCGTGGGCGAGAGTGGAAAACGTTTCGGATTCTAAAGGAAAATATACATGTGCATACATAGACATGTACGTACATATGTATATATATATATA
>MQTX01000304.1:97914-111296 GCA_009735665.1 Angiostrongylus cantonensis
ACTTCGTATTTCTGACGTGTTCTGTGGCAGAAGAAAGACGAGACCCTCGTTTTCAGCGATAAATATAAGATTCACCATAAGTAGGCATAAAACAAAGGTAATATAATATGTGGCAAATAATTTTCATCTAAAATATGTTTTATTTGCCAAAGTGATTCCAATATCCAACCTAGAAGAAACTTACTGGTTCTGTATTCAAAAAGAAAAACGAAGTTGTAACAAATCTAATGTGATTTTTTACTTAGTTTTCAAAATTTTCTTCTATATATCAATTAGAAACCTAAACTATTAAACTAGAAAGGGATGATACTGTAGACAAGGATACGGGTCCTTGAGTAAAGCAGAATAAATGATGACCAAGACGAAATGAGATTATGACAAGGATTTGCGAAGTGTTTTGCATGCTGGTTCGATTGAGTACTCTGGATTCACCAAGCCTTCATTCTGTCAGAGGTTGGGAAATTGGTGCCCGACATTTCTTAAAGACAGAAACATTGACTTCAGACATCGTACAAGCTTCCACAGGTTATCGTATAGGGCAGATATGCATTTAAAGACCTCTACAATTCTATGAGTGGATTCGAACGCATGGGGCATCAACACGGGTTGACCGACGCCGAAAACTTTATCTTCTATTTTTATATCGATAAAGGAGGAAGCATTCAAACCGATATATGAAGGAATAAGTTTCAACTATTTGATATTAAGCTCAACAATCTTTACTTTTATGGATTTCTCAAAATTTAACAATAACGATGCTGAGATATTCACAAAACTTGGAGCCCGGGCCAGATCGAACCGTGATTATCGTTTCCGGTGTATTTCCGTAAATCGGGGTGATCATCTCGCTGATGGGTGACTGCTGATGGCAGTGTCAGGTAGAAAACTAGCTGAAAGAAACGCAAAGAGAGGACCTCAGTGGTGCAGTGTGTAAACGCGAAACATCGGAAACGGTAGCTGTGGTTCGATCTGGCTTGACGTCCAAATTTTGTAAATATCTTAGCATTGTCGTGGTTTTAATTCACATCATACCCTGCCGCGAAAATTTACAGTAGGCAGCACATAAAAGGTTAACATTGTGATGTCGGAATTTAATTGATTTTCGGCTGTTTTTTTTAACAAGTGGGGAAATGAAAAGCAGAAAGGCTGAAGACATAGTAAATAAAAAGTCACTTGCTCTACACAATCATATCCTTTATGAGATGCCATGTTGTCATTTGTCGATCAATGTGGAAAAGTCGAAGCATCTGTGTGAAAAGTTTTTTAGTGACCGCAGAAGTTTCTACCCGAAAACTGATCTTTTTTTTCGTTTAATGTTCAATGAATATACCTGTACAAATCTCAGATAGTCGACGGTATCTTCAGATATATAAGTTCTATCCAAATACATTATTATTATTATGGTTACTAGTATTATGATCACATCAATAACGCAAACAAAACGTGTAAGATACCGCAGTCGACCTGGAATCAAAGGCGTTTTAATTTGACAAAGAAGACTCTCAGTAGGAGCAAACTGCAACACCAACAAATCTCGTTTTGACATAATCTAAATACGCCATGGTCATGTTTTTGAAGAAAGACTGATCCTAAAGCAATAAAAAAATTAGTTCCAGTAAATAAAGGATACCGACAGCTACCGATTCCTACCAAATGGTTTATCACGTCACTAGGCAACTAGGAGGCGTTCATGGGTGTCGAACTAGGATGAGTGGCTAGAGTTTGACTACAGTCTTAAATGTCTAGAATTGAGACTGTGTTTAACAGTCTCATTTGAAATTTGGAGAAGTTGGAACGGTATAGTTCAGTGGTTAGAGGCGCCCCGCAATACACAGGTGGCTAATGTTTCGACTCCACCTCCTGAGTTCGTCAAGTCTTCCATCCCTCCAAGATCATAAAAATGCTACCAGAGTTTTTTGAGAGGACGAAAACATTGACTTTATAATCCCCAACGCCGACTTCCTACTAGCTTTGGCAGTGATAAATAATAATCTATTTTTTTGATAGACACACATGAGGTTGTTATTATTCAGTGTTTAATCGCAACGGCTGACCTTTCGGCTGATAGCGCCCTCTTCAAAACTTGGAAAGGTCAAGTTAACAGCACCCAGTCGGCCGAACACCTCCAAAACCACTATAAAAAAACTGCAATACCTAATTTTCAATAAGATTGTATATAAAGCGGTCTCTGAGTTTTTCATACACTCACCGCTCTCTATGAGACTTCTATTGAGTATTCCACATGGAGACCGACGGTTCAGAGCCCACATAGATGGGTAATGAGCCTCACTCAGGTTAAAATACCAATCACATATTATGTTAAATCTTGCGTGATCATGACTTAGGCACTACTCGTAATCCATTTTTGGATTTTGGAATTTATTCGGAGTGTTTTGGAGTTTTACGAGCCGATGTTTTAGATTTCCGTGATCATGGTCATTTTTACATCAAAATCTCCGTTGTATGTGAGTGCGTGTCCTATGTGCGCTTAGTGGCGTATTTTGGTTCACTTTACCCTTACCGTCCAGTCGTTTTTTTTTTGAAGTACGGACAAAGTGGTCAACCCGTTTGGGCAATAAATTTGTCCCCGCACTCTTCATGAGTTAAGTGAGGTACTTCGTGCCCGAAGTCATGCGATCGCTGTCTGTACCGCGAGGCAAATCACTCAATCGTGCGTTTCGCGTGGACGCTCAAGCAAACGGTTACAAACTGGTTGATATCTTAAACTTTTCGATGGTATTTCAATTAGTACTCTTCCAAACCAACCTTTTTAAGCAACGTTTTATTACTGTGCTTATTTCGTTTGAAATGAAAGACGGGATATATTGGACCGTACTCTTGTTAGAGTTATCGTTTGGTTACGCGATTCCTTCTTGAAATCTGAGGAGCTAGAGTTTTATAGCCATGCAAAGTGGCTACTCGTCGCGCCAATGTCAGCTCTTCTTCCTTCTGCTCTCTTCCTGTGCACACACTGGTGGCTATTCTAAACATGTTTCATCGTTCCATAGCCGACATCTTACATCACTTGGTCATCAAAATTCATTTTATTAACCAGATATGCATTCATTAACCTTTAACGATGCTTGATGAAGTTAAATGCATGGTGCATCCATCAACCTCTCAGCGAATGACCAACCTCGAAACCTTTATCCTTTTGTTCGAAAAGCCAAATAACAGTAAACCAATGGTAGGCATTTCCCGCCCCTTCTGCTGGATGAAGACTCTTTTCAAGTTGGAAAGTCTCTGTCCGACAAGGAAAATCATCGTGCTGGTAATCTATAAAAACCATGGAAGCACTGTTCTAGGATTTCAGGAAGAAAAACATTTCTACTCAAAAAGAATTTGTTCAGAGGTCCACATAATTTGTCATAAAGAGGGGACGTACAATTACTAGAAGATAACACTTAAGAGTGAACCCTTTGAAACGGTGTTGACAGCATTATTATAAAAAAAAATGAGCGGTGGATCGATACGTATGTTTTCTCCTACCGCTTTGGGTCACATCACCATGCTCGAATGTTTTCTTAACTCCTACCTCTGCATGTAGTATACCTTGCATCAGCTGATATGCACCACATGCGTAGAGCAAATTCGGAAGTAAAAAAAATTGCCAATGTAACCTCCAAATAAAAGTGAACATCTAAAAAAATCTGAGTGGAGTTTTAAACAACGGAAAAAATTGGTCAACGCCACACCGCTGAGAATTATTGGATCATGCCGTGAATTAGCTGCACCCAGTACCACAGCCATAAGTACTAAACCGAAGGTACCTAAAATATAAAAAAACTGTCTTTTTTCATAAAATCGTTGCATTTTTGATTATCATAAAGTCTTCTAAACACTGTTTTAAACGTTCTTCTATGTAGTTGGACATTTACTACTTGGTCTCATCTTGACTGGATTAGACATTTGCAGAAAGCAAACACTCGCATCACAAAATTTCTCGTCCTACTTTTTTGTTTGAAATAGTTATCTAAGGTTTGTAAATCTTCTATACTAATACAATAAACAAAATTAGAAACTATATAGAAGTGGCGTCTTCATTTCGCATCGAGCCGGGCCATATAGAAGATGTATGGAAGACATCTGTATAGAAAAATACTTACTTGACGTTATTTGAATGGCCCGTCATCACTAGTTTTGGGGCCCAAACATATTCACCATTTTCCGGAGATTTGCTGGTTAAGCCATGGTGGTTCCCTGGAATCCCGAGGACAGCCTAGCCAAAGTCTGCTCCAGCTAGTCACCGCCCTTGTGGATCAGAGGAATATATATATATATACAACTAGCCTTTTACCAGAATGTTGGTGGATTTTGGTATTGGTTTACTTTTAGCTGGATATATATATATGTATATCTATATAGAAGTTAGAACAATTAAGGAAAAGAGAATTTCTGTGCTTTTTAGTAGTCCTAAATTCGCCGAACATCGTCAATAACATCACACATGTTTTTTGTAGGTGTTAACAGCTCAAAACAGGGAACGTATGATTTATATTAAAAACAATCGTTTCATTCTAAAATAATACTTTGGTTCTTCGAAAATTGAATTATTTTCAATCTTACATACCGTGGTTATGTCAAATACTAATAGTATTGAGTGATCATCGTTCTCTTTCATCTTTTCCCGATTTTTACTCATTGGACCCATAGGATATGTGGAAAAGAAAAGTGTATAATGTAGACATGAACACACCAAAATGGTACCATGTACTGTTGGCCTTCAGTGGATGATCCAGAAAATCGTAGATACGGAAACGAAAACGTCGAATAAGCCACATTCGATTATTTAGCTATAAGTATCCGAATTCCTGAATATTCTAGAAGAATGCACTTCATTATCGTGTTACATAATACCTGGATTGTGTCTCGAGTTGCTGTGGGTAGTCGATAATGTTCATGACAAGGTTCTGGCGGTGACATCTCTTCAGTTGATCATCAAACACTAGACGTTTAGCATATAAGCAATGATGGTGAAAATATTAAGCAATTCTTAAAGGGTTTCAAGATCAACTAAGTGCTGTTTTCGGATTTCCGTTCAAACATTATTGGGGTCAGTCAGCGGTTTGCTGTCTCATCATAGCTAGGTTGTGACTGGGTGTTGAACTACGATGTATAGCTGCTGTTCATCTTGGTAATAGCATCCTACGAAATAAGAACGAATTTGACCAATCTGGCAAGAACATAGACACAAACTCTTAAGAGATATTAACTAGAAAAAAGCCTTTGCATGGATTTTGTGTTCTCATGGAAAGAAAATCATCCTGGGACAACAAGTTACCAGTTAAATGGTAATTGTGCTGGAAGCCGCACGATTAATTGTGGCTTGTAATGATGGGTCAATGACGAATTCGAATATTTAAGACTTTATGAAAGAGGGCAAGGTCTTTCTTAAATATAAGTAGTGGAAAACTTTCTCTGGTATCCTGAAACTATAGGTGAAAGCACGACACTGTCAACGACCGTCAGATGAATACTAAAAATCGATAATGAATAGCAATCACTATCGTGGCAATTTGTTGTGAATTCGTTATGTCCGTATGGATGGAAGGCGAACGTCATATAGACACTGAAGAAGAGCGAAAAAATGCTACACATGAAAACCCTGCAGCACATTCTATTTAAGATGTAAATGTTCAATGCAATGTTCTTATAGAAAGAAAGCAATGAGGATACGAATCAATACCTCAATATATTCTGACAGCTAATCAATTTCCGCTATTACTAGTAGGAAGTTCTGTTATGGTGAATGATGTTCGGGATTTGTGACTGTGGAAAGCACGCGATGTGGTGAATAGGTAGCCGAGGTTGACTGATCAATGACTATCATCTCTAACGATCTGTTCTCCGAAGAAAGCTCACGAAGCGAATCGCAATGAAGTGAAGGAAATTGAAGCCTTGTTGGAAATCTAGTCACTACATGGTTTCCTAAGAATTTCTGTGCATACAAGGCGTTTTATAGGAGCTCAAACCATTCGGATCTCAAATTTTATTCAACGTCAGCGAAGAATGTTTGCATCTATCTTGTTAATGAACACCATTAAAACCGATTTGTTCCCCTTCAGAGCGTTCATATACTGCTACAATTCTCATGGTATCAATGGAATAATGTGAAATCATCAATGTTACTGAATACGTCACCAGAATTCGAATTAGCAGTGTACACGATTTGCGCTCTCACTGGAGGCCAGGTACAGATTATTTGTTAATTAGAAGACTCAAATCTCTTATCGATTAATCCTTAGCTAGTAAATCAAAAAACATGTGGGGACAGTGATAGTTGCGTTTTAAACTACCGAAATACTATCATTATCGATATCACGTGATTTCTCTCCTTCCAACGGATCGATATCGGGTTTCTTCTACTGAATCGATATCATGCGAATCAAATGACAATATTTTTTGTGTGCGGACTTTTTTGTTGCTTTAGATAAATTTAAGCTCTGTTTTAATCGCAGTCCAACCACCTATCAAAATATAAGTAGACTTCTTTGATATATCAAGGCTCACTGTATTTTCATTCATTAGGTTAGAGTTATGGAGCACATGCAGCGCAGTGGATGGGGCACCCTACAATAGACATGGGATCGATCCCTATGCCCCAGGTTCACCAAGCCTTCCATCTCTCAGCGATTGACTAGCACCAATAGTTTGCTTCTTTCTTTTATCCTTTAGGTTAGAGTAATAACACTGTTATATGTACATCGTCAAAAATTTAACATAGCTTCTAATTAAATTGCTAATTAAACCATCTATACGTCTTTTTTCATTTCCTCTCCACTGAATCCCTACAAGGATTTTTTCCTCCTTTTTTTCTTTTTTCTCCTTGAAACGAAAACCTTCTTTCGTCATTTGGTGCTCCGTCCGACTAAAGTACCCGAGCCAAATTATGTCTGTAGTTAGTTTTGTCGAAAAGAAAATATAGTCACCTCTCATTGTTGTCATAGCATAATGGTGATGGCGGTAGCGCAGTGACATCGTTGGTAAATAAATGGATCAGGTTCTAAGATTTGTAGACTTCTTAGGTCTTAAAATGTTTAATCCCTTCTTTTTTCTTTTAGTGCGAAATGACTATCAATGGACATAATGTGACAATTACTGCGAAGACAATTCGGCGTAACGGTTCACTCATGGTTAGTTAACACTTAAATTCACAACCATGTTTAAAAGGAAAAAAAACAGGCATTTTTCACTTTCATTTGAATACCTCTTACAGATGTAAGATTCGCTTAACGAAGTTATTAACCTTAAATAAATACAGTAAACCACGAGGATGCTGAGATATGAGCAAAACTCGGAACTTCTTTAAGGCTTCGAACCACCGACTACTTCTTTTCATGTGTTATCAACTGCACCAACCATCGCCATTTCTTTGTCTTTCTCTCAGCATTTTTCTTTTTATTCCTACGTGATACCATCAGGTTGAGACTTAGTTATTTCGACTACAGCATCGGTTTAACTGCGTGTAATACCGATTTGTGCTCTCCAGATCATTCCCGCTGATGGGTAATTACTAATGACAGCGTTAGGGTAAAATACACGGCTAGAAGAAATGCGAAGCAAAGGTCTCGGTTGATGTAGTGGATAGCACGTGAGCCTCTGGAAAGAGTGCTCGCGTATTCGAGGCTCACCTGAGATCCAGAGTTCTGCGATATCTCAGTATCTTTGTGATTATTTTCACATTACACTCTGCCGTGAAAATAGTAATAGGCAGTAAATGAAAGTTCAAAATATCCTATAATACACATTGCAAGCTTTCTTTTGGAACTCATCTACAAGATGAAGGTTTTAGCATCGGTTAGTGGCAATTTTTTTAGATTGATCAGTGCTGTCCGTCGATATCAAGTTCGATGACAAAGAAACACTATGGACATTCCAAGAAAAAGCACACGGAAGACGATCCAGGATTACAGGTACATTCTTTGTGAATTATTATCTAAGAATTTTGAATTTATCTTTGTAAAAACTAAACAGTTGATTTTTTTCAACGTTGATTTTAGTGACTTTCTTATCTATTCCTCGGAGAGGAACTAAAACTTATTTCAAGCGAAAAATTGAGATTATCGGTGACATTTCATTGTTGTCACCAAAGCCTTCATTATTAGATAGATGGTACTTTACATATTTCTTCTAATACCTTTCCTTTCCTCACTATTGCAATTCCTCATTGTTTTCCTCAGGAGATTTCTCTTATTTTACTTTCCACGTTCCGGCGCTTGTGGCGAAGTGGTCGGAGGCGCCCTGCAACAGACATGTAGAATCCTTCCTCGCACCCATGGCCCACCAAGGCTTTCGTTCCTCTGGAGTAGGCAGGCAAATTGCTACCAGACTTGTTTGGGAGAAACCAGCACTGGCTCGATACATCGGCAGGCCACCGCGAGTCATTGTAAAGGCCAGATATGCATTCAATCACCTCCAACGATACTCAGTGAAGTCGAATGCATGGCGCATCCCTCAGATATTGATCGACGCCGAGAGCTTTATCATTTAACCTTTCATTGTCTACACTTGCATCCAAATTATTTGAAATAGGTCTAACTGGTCAGCTAATGAGCATAAATTTCATTACTTTACTACATGAGTTTTTACTTTCTCTGGTTAAAGTATTTCTTTAATTTTCAAACGATTTCTTACATTTCATAAAGTTCAGGCTCTCGTAGATGAAATGCGTGCCAGTGATGTCGACAAAGCCAATCCAGACGATTACACACTTTCTTGGGGCAAGGAAGAATCCAATGAACCTCACAATGTCCCGTGAGCAATATTCTTTTTACCTTGCAGATGAAGTAAATCACCTTCTCCAAATTTTTTCTATTTCCTTGTTTGAACAATTCATAATTTTTATTAGGCTCTTTACCTACGTCAATGAGACATTATTTCAACGACCTGCTTACTCTACTTTGATTACGGTATTTCAAGAGAAACTCTTCACACCGGAGGTCAGTAAACTGCAATAATCTGAGGTTATAGGATCAGTTATTTCACCAAAAACTTGAGTTTTCTTGTGTCTTCCTTAAATAAATTTCAAAGTTGTGGATTGCACCAGTTAAGGTGTGCTCAGATGAACCCGAAATGACGGGATTTCGTAAAGCACAACTTCAACAAGTGTTTAATACCTGGACGAACACATCTGTCTTCAACCTTGCTTTTAATTATCTACATCAGAAAGGTTCATTATTTCAGTTGACTTTATGTAAAGGTTCGAAAAATTTTTTTCCAGGATATGAACGTGCCCATGACATAGATGCCCTGAAGGAATTCCTTTGGAACTTGTGGTTTGGTACATACTCACGATGTGACGGACCTCTTGGAAGTTCTGGTGAGTATCACAAAAAAAAATGTAATCTCTAGACTTGGTCAGCGCTAGGTCATTATCATCGCAAGGCAAGTCATAAAAACTCCTTTCAATCACTTCAGACAAAAACGTATACAATACTTATTGGCGAGAAAAAACTCTTCAAAGTTTCCGATTATCTTTCGTGAGAAAGAGAATCGTCTTCAACAACTGAACTTTGGGCTAATGTATGATACGACTAAGGATATAACGAGAAAATTCTTTGCAGAACGCTGCGAGTTGTCATTCATCCATATTTTGTTTCTATGCCTCAAATACCTTAAAACTAATCCTGAAAAGCAAATATCACCACTGTAGTAGACCTATTATACAACAGTATTATCATACTAACACATAGTTTATCCCCGTTAAGGATGGGAACATGTCTTCATAGGAGAGTGGAAGGACAGGATAGTTGATGGGCAGCACAACTGGCAAAGGTACTACCTGCTTCAAAAATCTAACCTCATTCGGTATTACGGCTACTACTCACATGTTGCGGTAAGTACTTATTATCCAACTGCAGTTCAAAGATCTTCTCCTCTGAAAGCTTATTAGTCGCTTAGTAGCATAGTTACGCTGATAGTTTCCATATGGGAGATAGGGATTAAATACTGAACAAAGTGACGCTGTAATTGCTATGTGACGCGGGCGGTATTGTGTCATATTAATTTTCAAAGACATGGACATCCCCGAGTGCTCGCGCTGTGTGTAGTTAACTTGGAAAGGCAGCACAATGATTCGCTCCAGAAGGTGGCAGGAGTCGAGGGAAGTTTACAAGAGAATCAAGGATATATTAAGAAGGACAATTTCGGATCCATTATTAGACTATACGATTTGTCGTGTTTTGAGCTACTCCTTAAAAGGTTGTATTCGACGTAAGCAATATGGAAGAGCGATAATCGTTAAACGAAGACGCCGTCGTGATGGCAGTGATAGGAGTATGCTATAGTGCTCGAAAGAAAGAAAAGGGGCAAAGTTCCTATCTACCTCTGCGACCAAATATCACAGGCTCTGCCGCAAACAGTGCATCAGGAACTGGATGATTTGCCTAGGAGACATGGAAGAGCTTGATGTTTGTGAAGCATAACTGTTTAAGAAAAGAGTCATTGACGACTCGCTTCCACAAGATGCCAAGAGCACAGGCGGAAATCCAACTCAATAATCATAGTTCTTAGCAGAGATCTCGGAAATACCACACATTTTGTATCTCTTAATTGTGCAGAACATAGTAGAATTTCTGGCACGTGACAACGACCACTGAATTAAAATGTATAATTATGAATACAGTGAAACCTGAAGTAGATAACCTCTTCATATCATTTTTAATTCAGTAAACACAATGTTTTATGGACATATTTACGCTTAAAACTGATAATCGTGCGCATTGTCTTTAGCCTTGTTGATGAAGTTGAGGAGATTTTGATTTCATTCATATTTAATTCACTTTAGAATGTTGAGCAAGACTTCTGATTAAGCAGTTGACAGCAGATAGCGTGAAAATTCTAGCGGGAAATCTTCTTAATACGTAGATAAGCAAATAGTTTATTACCAGAACCGTAACAGAAAGCGTGTGAGTTGAAAAACTGTTATCCGAAAATCCTCAAATCTTCAGGACTTTTCCCTTATTTGAGAGGCACGCAATGAGAACAGAACATTAGCTATAAAAGGATAAAAAGGATAAAGCTCTCGGCGTTGAGCATTCCCTGAGGGATGCGCCATGCATTCGACTTTATTAAGTATCGTTGGAGGTGATTGAACGCATATCTGGCCTTTACAATGACTCGCGGTGGCCTGTCGATGTATGGAGCCAATGCTGCCTTCCTCTCAGACGAGTCTGGTACCAATTTGCCGACCCTGGAGGGATGGAAGGCTTGGTGGGCCATGGGCGCAGGATCGATTCCACGTGCGTGTCGCAGTGGCGCCTCCAACCACTGCGCCACACACGCCCTGAACATTAACTATTAAAAAAAAAAGCCAGCGAGCGTCTAAACATCTTCATTCGACACATTGTTTCTTTCGTACATCAACTACGTTCTTTAAGAGCTTTGCATTCACCATTGTGAAACATGCAAGTAATCCTTATTATCTTCGAGATTAACACTAGCACATGTTTCTCGCATTCGGTTAGATCGGTCATTATTTTCGTCATAGTTTTCAGAATCTCACCGGCACATTCAAATACAAGTGGGATAGCGAAACAAAAAGAAAAGGTGGATTTCTTATAGGAACCTCACCAGGTTGGTTGTTAGGAATGGTAAAAATGTCGTCTGCTCAAGTCCTGAGTGTCGTTATTCAAAAGAAGACCAAGCATATATCCCCAAGACCGACTTTCTGTTAACCTCGGCATTAATTGATAGTTCGATGTTTTTCTTCAATAAACAGACACGAGGTTGTTATTATAGGATCTATTAGGATATAATAGCTGACGTTTCGGCGACTTCTTCAGAGCCTGAAAAGGTCAAATTGAGATACAATCTATTCAGCCAACCACTTTCATAACCTTAGCAGATAAAACTTAATACGTGTTTAAATGGAGCTCTTTCTTATGCGAATGCAAATTTATTTGTTGAGTCTTATCTGCTAGGGTTATGAAAGTGTTTGGCTAAGTAGCTCGAATCTCATTTTGACCTTTCCAAACTGAAGATGGCGAAACCGCCGAAGCGTCAGCTATTGTATCCTAATAAATTCCATAATAACAACTTCGTGTTTGCTTATTGAAGAAACACTTCGAATAACCAAGCATATATCACTTAAAACAAGTCGAAAATTCGCTGATTCCAGCATTCGACTTCTCACTGCTGACTGTTTGTGCTCTCATTCACCCAGGAGAAAATGGATGTCAGTACAGCATCGACGGTCATCCACTTGGCGTTACATCGTATACTCAACCATGTGGTGCTGGAACATGTCTATCCACAGCCTATCCCACAAACTAAGTCATAAAATAACTGGGTGCTCATAAACTCATTTAAGAATACAACCGGCAATTCGCCTTGTATCATCCTCTTCAAACCGTGAACGTCTGGAAAATCATGTGCTCAAGTTTACAATAAGTCGAGTGAACAACAAGTGGTCAATAAAATACGTTTATCCGGGAATACTGCGATTGGTCATCACTCGAAAACAAGACATTATTACAAATACTATACATTCACAAAGAAAACGATGAAATTTTGTCAAAACACGGAACAATAGATCATTACTGCGGCATTCAACAGCCGTACCTGTAAAAATTCGTTTGCTAACACCTGATAGAATACCATGGGCCAAAGTAAAAGAGTAAAAAAAAGAGGAAGTCAACTCTCTGATCATATGAAGATGATGAACATTCCCGAAATAAAAGCCCTAGGAACGCATGCAGCACTTTAGATTATGGAAACCATTAAATGATTGAAACAATAAATTGCGAAAGACCGAAAAGAAGTATTAAGCACTGAACTTTGGTCACCAATTCCAGATGTATTTCGCAGCTTATCAGAAAAAAGTGGTCCAGTTGTTTGGTTGTCAATCTGTATAAAACTGCAAACATATCTAATCAAAAAAGAATGAGATTGCAGATGTAAAAGACAAAGTGCTGGGATCTAAGAGGACCCTGCATGAAGGCCAAACACCTAAAAAAAATCATCCGAATCGCTACGATCAGTGGTAACACTCGACAATTCTTAACGATGTCTTGACGAGCATCTTTACATCTTCATTTTCATATTAATCCAATACTCATGGACCACGAGACATCGAGGTTGTTTCACCATTCAGTGGTACCATTTCCACTGAAGGACCCTAAAAAGACCAAAGTTAATTTGTCGCACATTACATACATAAATGCATACACTATATATATTCTTTCAATAGTTTACCGCCTCATCCTCGATGGGAGGGGCTACTGGATACCGGACTGGGATGTACAGCGAGGAGATTCATCCCTGGGAGGGTTTCCCGAGCTGAGAAGTCCGGCGTCATGTGCATATATATATATATATATATATATATACATAAATATATATACATATATATATATATATAAATACATATATATATGTTTATG
>MQTX01000304.1:112043-146084 GCA_009735665.1 Angiostrongylus cantonensis
TACACGTATATATATATATATATATACATGTATAACCATATATATACATATATATATAACTGAATAAAATACATTCTCAAATACAAGCTTCGCCTCAACTGTCGCCTATAGCTCACTGACGCCATGAAGCTATGGCAAATGTGAAACAAGGCGTTATACGTGCAACCGTGTAATTTCAGTACAAATATTACAACATCTACAATGGTTATCAAAAGCAAACTCAACGCCAAGAATGCCCAAGAAAACGTCTGAATATTTTCATATCGAGACCGACGAACTGAAGTATAAAAAAGTGAAATGTTGACCGCGTTCACCATGACGAACGAAAACATCCAAGGCAGCTCACATTAGAAGAGATAATCATACTGACAATAGGGGTAGTAGAGTGTCACTCCTAGTTAACACTGTTATAATGAGGAAATTACATTGTACAGAGCTGTACGATTCACAAAACTGATGTTGTTGTCGTTCTTCAAAGCAAAAGACTAACACCCCTTCCCCATTCAAAACCTACTTTGCAGACAAAACGCAAAATAAACGAAACACCAAAGCTATGATGAGAAAGGATGCTAATTCTCACAAGAATTATCAAGAATGTGATCGATGCTTACAATGTCATGAGTGCAAGGAAAACTCAGCATTTGAAAGCGACCATGGAACAACCGTATTTAGAAACTTCAAAGCTGATATGCACGTCTAAAACAATAGAAGCCACAAGCCAGTACACATGAACTTGAACACGACACCACATGAACATGAAAGGATTGTTTTCAAAGAAGTAATCAGTGAGCATCTTAATGGGAGTGAAGCTAAAGTGCTGATCAAAGCTGCAGAGGATAGCAGCAACAGCACTCTCAATGCTTTCTAAGCCTTTGCCAATTACAACATCAAGATGATTGCAATCGGGTGCTCTCACAGAACAGTCAATGAGTCCAGAAGAGGGTGACATCGTTTTAACAACATAAGCCAAGTGGAATGGACGCTGGCCAGTGCAGACAGCCTGTATCAAATGATCTGTCTTCAGTTGAAAAAAACGTTTCTGAGAAAAAGATTTTACCCCGTGCCAAGTCCGCGACGAAATGTATATTGCAAGTGTATAACTGCGTCTGAAACATGATGAAGAAGGTGATTTTAGAAGCGAGCAAAAGTGAAAGTCTTAGAAAAGTCATATCCCTATTCAGGCAGTCGTCAGCAAAGCGAGTAATACTGGATTATCGCTTGGCTTCAATCGAACTCGTTAGTGTCTGGACGACAAAGAGTATACGTTACCATAGAGGACATGGAACTTTCACATAACTCGACAATACAAGATTGGCCAAAATTTCGCACAGGAGATATGATAAATCAGATAGGCTGGATAGGTTTTTGTTTGAAAGATAACGGCTAATGAAAGTCAGCGACCGTTTTCCACCAAATTTTGAACAAACAAGAACACGAATAGAGGCAATCATATTTGGGGACGCTGTACATCATTCCTGGTAGCCTCCCAAGCATATAGAAGGAAGTCCATCACGGTTTCAAGCACGATTCAACAGTGTCTCGATGGTTTTTTGAGATTTCGCGCTGCCGAGACTAGTTTAGAAACTCACAAAGCAATGGCTCTTCAGTCAAACACTGCAAATATAGCTGAAGGAGAAACCACGCACAAATATACGAAATTTACAGTCGTACTCTGCTGTCATTAAATCAACCACCAAGGAATATTTTCAAGCACAAAATTCTGTCAGAGTTTTGAGCTGACTTCACAGAAGCTGATAGATCGGAACCGTTGAGTTGAAAGAATGTCACAATGGTAGTCCTAGATACTGTGCTCGATAAAAAAAAAACAACTTGAAGAACGTCAGAATGCATGACAGATGGCTGCTCTACTTCATCGATAAGCGTTAAATCTTCAAGCCACCGTAAGGTGAACAGTCGTCAGCAGTTCGTCCGATGCGAAAAGGAAAATAAACATTGCAAAGGAGATGCGTTTTGACAATAGACTTAAATGATTGCGGCTTCGAAGAAGGTGTAGGCATTGGACCAATAGTCGAATGAAATTTTATAAACGTGTGTAACCTGAATCATTAATGGAATATATTGACTACTTAAGCCAAGATAATGTAAAAGCCGGTAAAAGTCGGTTTACAAAAGTCATCAGCAATGCTGAGATCGATGCTCCACATTGAGACATGTTTCTACTCCACTCGATTCAATTCGATGTGATGACAACGAAGCATCACATTGCGAAAAACAATTGCTGTAGACAGTCGTTCCGAATCATTGCAGCTCTGAAGAAGCCGGTGATCCCGAAGTGCTAGTAGTAAAAATGTGTTGTAAAACCAAGGTGTAAGCATATACGTAAACGAAGACACCAATTATCCATTACCAGGTTAAATGAAAGTCGCTACTAAGAATCCATCCACTATCATCGCAAGTGTTAGGCACAGATGGCAAGACGGTCGGCAAGACGAGCACGTCACATTATACAAAGTCATGGTAAAAGAAAGCAAAAAAGAATAAAAAGCGAAAGGGGTGCATTAATTCTGTGGGCTAATAGCGTATCTAGACGCTCAAGTCATGCCTGCAAAACGTAGACTCAAATGGACAAGAACTAAGTATTGTGTGTTCTATAAGAAATACTTCACACACTCTAAATAAATGGCTAACAACAATAAAACACCTGGAACACCCAAGCCGAAACACATTTGTATTACATGCCCACCCGAACAGTGCTGCAAATCGTCCTTGAAGAAATCACTGTCGTTGCCAGTGCCAATAGTAGTTCCAGTATGGCCGCCGCAATGAGACCGGCGTCAAGACGGTAATCGGTACCGAGCCGAGTCATTGTCCTGCAAGGCAAGCAAATATAGCTGTGCAAACCTCATAGTGAAAAAAGATCTTTCTACATTTGAAATGTTCAAAGTCTTCAGAACAAACAACTTTCAATTCTGACTAAATTAATGGTAACCCGCGAAATTCCACTATAACGTACACTCTCATATTATCGTCGACATGATCTCCACACATGATTTGGCAACGACTGTTTCGTGGTAGCGATGTCGCCAATAGGTGCCAGTCACACTCACCCCAACACTCATGCTAAAAACAGTAAGGATTTCAAAATGAGTAAAAAGAAAAAAGTAACAGGCAGATAATCTCATGCACAGTAATAAAACTCAACGAAATTTTCGGTTTTTTCTCTTCTCATACGTAACGCATTTCATAGCATTCACTCAGAAGGGTTTTTGCTCTGTTACACTACCGTAAAAAAGGATGAAGCTCTCGGCGTTGATCAATCCCTGAGTGACCCGCAATGCACTCCACTCCATTCGCGACACCGCTAGAGGTGATTGGATGCACATTTCGATTTAACAATGACTCGTGGCGACCTACCGATGTATCGAGCCACGATCTCATGTGTACTGCAGAGCAGCTCAAACCATTACGCTACCGGTGCTATACCTTAATAGGTATAAAACATGTTCGTGTCTTATTGAAGGATGCATATGATATAAGTGTTAGGGGTGTCTCTTGCAATATAGAGTGGATTGCTAACTTGTTCGACTTCGTGCCTCCGACTCTCCAAACCTTCCATCCCCCCGAGATTGGCGAATTGGTACAGGAGTTTTCTAGGAATATAAAGACACAGGACATTTGGTAACTTGAAGTCATTTCATAGGCTAAACATGCATTCAATCGCTTCGACACCTTTAATAATTCCTTAATTCTATAATAATTCTTTAATTCTTAATTAAAACCCTTAATTCGACACCTTGAATGCACATCATTCAGTGACTGATCAATGCTCGTTTTTTTTTTGTTTCAGCAAGACTGACAAATTATCTCAATATTAGCTTGGAAGCCCTCCCAACGGCTTACCATCCCAAGGCGGCCGGGAGGCCATGTTCCTGGGTGTTGGACTGTGATGGACAGCGGAGGTTTCATCACCCGACAGTCTCTACCAAGCTGAGAAGGAGTCCGGTGTTCCCATCTAGAAGCCCAGTGAAGAGTAAACAAACACCAGGATCCACCACTATCCTGCTATCAAAGTCGCATGGTGGTAAATCTTCGTCTGATCCACAAGGGCTGCGATTGCCTGTGGTGGTGAAGACTTGGGGCAGACTTTGGCCAGGCTGACCTCGGGACTCCAGGGGAACACCATGGCTAAGCCAGCAAAACTCCGAAAAATGGAGACTATGCTGGGGCGCTCACAACCAGTGAGGGCAGGCCGTTCAAGTATCAAGTAAGTACCTTCGAAGCATCCAAATAACAATTCCTTTGAAAGTTAAGCGACAATACACTGTAATAAGGCCATAATTTAATAAATTAGTTAAATAACAAAGCGATAAAGTGATCAATATTAAGACACACACCTACCACTGTCTGTGTTCAAGTAAGAAGGGGGGCCTCTGTAAGGCCTAAGCATTTCATAGTATTTCAACGTTCTACCTTAAGAAATGTACCAATCATAATCTCACTAAAACCAATAGAAGTAAAGAGCTCTACACAAAACTGTAAACAGTTTTCATCACTAGAACGATAACAACACAGTTCGTATTTCTGGCATGTGATAGACACTAGGGAAATTTCTACTGGTGCTTTCTCGAGTTATTCAATAAATAATGAATTTACAATTGACACAGTGGATTTCTAACTGCAGAATTAATGGAAGGATTGTCTAGTACCTGATAGAAATGTATGTCGAAACTGGAAACAATCACTATCGCTGGTACAAAAATGATGATTGCATGCACTGACATGACGAGAAACGTGATCACTAATCCTCTCCTATAAGACGCAGCTCCACACAGTCCCACCAACCTGAAAGTCGCTCGGATTCACTCTGTCGATCGATAATGAAAGTTTGCGGGAATAAGGAAAAGTACAGTATAAATGCTAGAATGAAAAGAAGACGAACATTCCACCTACGATTTCATACTCATCAATGAAATAAAATGACAATCTTCCAGAATAAAAGAGTTACCAGCACTAACCCAGTAACAATAAAGTAGAACGAACAGCACTCCTCCAATCCATAAAATCGAATCGTATTAATTCGACTACTGACATAGTCAGCTAATGTTGACAGAATCAGCATGATAAGACCCAAAACAACATGACATTGTGCTAGCGCCTAAAATTAGCAAATATACATGAATAGCAATATAAACTACACGAAAGTCCTGAACTTCTTCGGCAGCACAGAGGTCGAGAAGAAATGTTATCGCTTAATGTACCTCATGACCTTTACTTAAAGAGAACAATGCCGATAAATTACAATACTCTCTAGTTGGAAACATGAACCGTTCTTATCCTCTTGTCATTGTTTTTTCTGACAGAAATCTTCAACGTTCGAGCTAATTTATTCTTATTCTCTCGTCTCCCATCCTTGAGACCCCTATTATTTGGATATTTGGATGGTCCCAACATAAATTCCATTTTTTCGGAGTTTTGCTGTTTTAGCCAATGTGGTCACCTGGAGTCCCAAGGTCAGCATGGTCAAAGTCTGCCTGAGGTCGTCACCACCACAAATAGTCGCCGTCTTGGTGAATCAGAGAGAGATTTATCACCATGTGACTAGTTTCATACCAAGACGATAGTAGACACTGGCATTAGATTACTTTTAGCTGGGCTTCCTGATGGAAACGCCGGACTCCCTTTCAACCTGAGAGACCCGTCCAGGGAGATGAATCTCCCAGCTGTACATCATCACAGCCCGACTTCCGGAAACACCTCCCAACCACGATGAGGTGGTAAACCGTTGGGAGGAAGGAAGACTTCTATTATAAGCACATTATTAAGAATGAACGCCTAAATCACCTGACAAAAGTCGAAATCGTTACGGTGAAAACGGCCCAAGAGGAAAAGTAGAACGACAATGTCATTCATGAGAAATACACAACAAACACTATATAACTAGTAGGAATGAGCAGGGACAACAAGTGCTACTCACCTTTAAGACTGATAGCATCCTAACTGTACTTGTTTCGGATAACCGCGCTCCTTTTAAGTAATTTAACTGCATCCTAAAAAAAAACAAAAGAGAAACGTAAGAGAATTTAAAATAGTAGAGACAAAGATTTCGCTCACTATGAAGTATTCCGCCCCACAAAACATATAACAGTGGCTTAGATAGCTCCTCTCAATCAAAAACAAAAAAAAAAACTACGAGCTCTTTGATCATCAAAAAATATCATCATTGACATTGCAGTTTTCAGTAAAGCCCTAGAGATTTCTTGTATTCATAACATCATCCGAATGTATTGAAGCTGTTAAAGCTCTGCTAAGTCAACTTTCTAGACGTAAGAAGTGACTCTAAGCGCTGATGGATTTGAAATAGGAGCTGAACTGAACTGAGCACGAAACTAAGCAAATTACGGTGTAATATATGACTTAGTCGATCGGTGCCTTTGCAGAACATGCACTTAGAACAACACAAAACTAAATGACAACAATAACAAAACAACCGATTTGTTAAGAGAGTTATTCGGATTAGAATGACGTCGTCACAACGAACACAACTACTCTACTGGGCCAGAAACTTACAATTGTCGTGCAGTGACCGTCGTTAACGTTAACATAACGAACGACAACCCGTTAAACGTGCTCCACGATTAAAATGAATAGGAAAATTTAAAGGATAGAAGCGAAAGACGACACCGTACTCGACACGCTTTAGAAGCAAGTTGCAGACACTTATTAGTGACGAAGTATGTAGGTGTGTAGACATGGATAAACGTACATTCAACGTACATATAGGGTACATATATGCACAGAGTTCCATATGCACAACAAATCCATAAAAAGCTCTAAAGCTTTCGGCATTGATCAATGAGAGATGCACCATGCATTCGACTTCGTTAATCATCACTTGGAGGTGATCGAATGCATATCTGGCCTTTACAATGACTCGCGGTGGCCAGCCGATGTATCGAGCGCCCTGTCAGGGTGTGCATAGAAGGAGAAATTCGTCGAAGCGTTAGCGATTATGCAACACATGTTGTACTATAAACCTTTTGTACACTCTTCAAGGATACGGTAGCTTATTGATTACTGCTAAGGTTAGTAGGAATTCGACGATGATATCAGAAAATAGGGAACAAAATATACACGAAAAATTTCATATAGACACGGAATACACAGTGAATGTGCATGGCATTTAGATTACAAAGTGTTGGGCTACACAAATACGAACTCGTGTCGGTGATGAACCAGTAACTAAACAGAGTCGTTAAGAAGTAAAAGAGTGACACAACAACTAACAGGTACACTTGCAACAGCATGTAAACCTTTTGTACACTCTTCAAGGATACGGTAGCTTATTGATTACTGCTAAGGTTAGTAGGAATTCGACGATGATATCAGAAAACAGGGAACAAAATATACATGAAAAATTTCATATAGACATGGAATACACAGTGAATGTGCATGGCATTTAGATTACAAAGTGTTGGGCTACACAAATACGAACTCGTGTCGGTGATGAACCAGTAACTAAACAGAGTCGTTAAGAAGTAAAAGAGTGACACAACAACTAACAGGTACACTTGCAACAGCATGGCGACTGGTTAGGCTTAGGTTAGACACATCACACAATACAGGACAAGCAAATAGGCTACGAACTGAGGAGATGCGGGTAGGCGCTCGATACAGCATCTAACGAACGCTAAGAGAAGCGTTAGCCATTATTGATTGCACTTATTTAGGCGATTAGATGTATTACCTTGCAGCTGGATGTTCTTCAATCCCATGTTCAGTCATTTGTAATCACAGTACAGTTAAAACAATTTAGAACGTTAGAGTCGATGATAAGGCAAGACAAGAATGTTTGTTGCGGAACTCATGAGGCACGAACTAGCCGCTCGCTCGATATGGACCGAGTGACAATGCGACGGAAATGGCTGTCGGCGGCGAAGTCGCAGCGGCGGTGTCGCGGCGGCGGCAGGCGGCAGCGGACGGAATGGTCGTCGATGACGCGCTACCGCACACTAATACGTCGCTCGATGACGTTCTGACTAGTGGTATTCGTACTACTAACAATAAGGTGATGACATGTTCGACATCAAATCCATTGAAAATGACTGTGTAATGCGCGTCAATTCGTAGAATCGTTGAATCGGAAGCGATGTGATGGACTTACCGTAATCGTTCGCCAATTTGAGCCATAGTGGAACGAACGGAACACGATGATCGTCGTGACTGACCGACAAGTGATGAACGAAAGCGAATCTGACAGCTATGTTCGAATGTCAAAGGCGTTATTGTCCATCGACTCTAATACACTGCACACACCTTAACCTACAATGAACGATAATCGATCTCGTAAAATATTACTAGACTGCGAGTTTCTTAGTCAGACCGAGTTTCAGTTCAGTTTCATAAACAACGATCTCGTGAATCGACTGTACAGATCTGAGTTATGCTGGGATGTATGCGCGAGGGTATAGTGGTAATACGAAACGCTGATGAGATTGTGTGAACAAGTAATAATGATGAACAAACGACAGAACGAACACTGATTACTCGACGCCTACACTAACGTTAATGAGAATGAGGGCTCGTGGGCGGATAAGATGCAGTATAGCACGAAGGCATATAGCCAACCACACACCCCACCCACATGTGGTTCGATAACCCGACTAACATTATTAGATGGGTACATAGTGTGGCAGTCATAGCAACAATCAGGTGGGAGCGAGTTTCAGTGATTCATGTCCAAAGAAAAAACAACCAATAACGATGTAATAATGTACAAGCGAATGTTTCGTTTCCATAAATTGAGCGATTTTTTCTACGTCTACACGGAATAATAACAGAACTGATAGGATCATTGATTGAATAGGAACTGTTATCGCTTCCACTGCAATCAAACGAAGATATCTAGATCATGGTAAAAAGGAGCTATAGTCAATCACCATCGAGTGGTACATAATGGCACCAGTATTTAGACGTTTTAAAATGATCGATTCTGGGAGAAGAAGAGGAAGAAGAAGATGAAGGAGAAGGAGAAGGAGTAGGAGGAGGAGAAGAAGAAGAAGAAGAATGAGGACAAGGACAAGGACAAGGACAAGGACATGGACAAGGACAAGGGAAAGAAGGAAACGAAGAGGAAGAAGGGAAAGAGGGGAAACAGGAGGAAGAAGAGGAAGAAGAGGAAGAAGAGGAAGAAGAGGAAGAAGAGGAAGAAGAGGAAGAAGAGGAAGAAGAGGAAGAAGAGGAAGAAGAGGAAGAAGGAAAAGTGGTGCGTGTAGTTGCGGAAGAGGTCTGGTCATTTGGGAATTTGCTCGAATTGTTGCGACAAGCCGAAGTGACTGCAACGTACTCGGGCGGCTGAATTTATGCTCTTTCCTCATTGACTCGACGTACTCAAGTGCTCGTAACACAACAACGGACATTTAGATCTTGTGTTCACTATAATATGCCTCGCTTACCAATGCTTTTTTGCATAGCGATTTTCATCATACTTATTTTCTGACCACTTGTAAAGAGAAATGATCACTAACGTCGAAAAGAAAATAAGAAAAGAACTACACTTACACTCGAAATGTTTTTTATGGCTACACATCATATACGATGTAGATGATAGTGAATGCCATTAATGCAGAAATAGTAGCGAGGACCATATAGGAACTAAATGGACTGAAATGTAGTAGATTTGTTAGTTACTGTGTTGGTTAGACAATTCCTCTCTCTCTCTCTATCTCACTCACCTTCGAAATTTTTCTCAGCCTTTCATTTACTCCCAATTTTGTTGAATTTTTTAAAATTTAATCTTCGATCCTTATGGATGATACTTCAAACGAGTTTGTTTTGCCAATCTTTTCTTTGTAATTATCATTGCAAAGAAAGAAATTGAACAAGTGGGAAAATTCTACACAGAGATTTTACATTTTCCCTTCATTTGTTGTCTTTAATGAGAATGATGAGAGAAATTAGAATTGGCATAGGTGTTAGAAGAAGAAGTAGCGATTTCTCCAGGTCTGGAAGATTGAGGCATGTTGGTTCTTCAGAAACAAAACGATTATTTCAGGAATCCATTACAAAGATCAATAAGCACTTATTGCCTTAGTAAATATACATATGAAACACGAAAATGGAGCCTTTTGTAGTATTAGAAAACGTATAACTCGAGCACACAGCATAACGTGTACAAAGATGAAGCGAGCAGTGTTTTTCTTTGGAATCGACGGATTTCAAACTACATTAGTTCTCATCCTAACGTGGTGTACTGGTTAATTTGACAATTGTTTGCGCCTTATTCATCAGCGCTAGTTTTTCCAGGTTTCTAGCGTGATTTCCACTTGACTTGCTTAGATAATAGCGTCTGTTGTCTTCAATATAAGCAGCCGCTGAACTTTGTAGTCGTAGAGAGATTTGTCACCATATGACTAGATTTCTTGAGGATGATTGCTATTCTTGTCATAGATTTACTCATAGTTGAGTTCTGCAGTGAAAATATCCACTCTTATCTAGCGTAGGATGTTTGGAAGCCTGGGAGATTAATTCTGTGCTGAACATCGCCCCTATACGTGCCGACGGAATATCCCTCGCTACCGTGAAACGTAAACCGTTAACGACATCAATATAGATTGAAGGTTCATTGGTACTAGAATAATAAATAATAGACTGCAATCAGTGGACGCCACTAGCTCGAGTAGTTTAAGAGAAAAGTAAGAAGAATAAAACTCTGGGAGTTGATCAATCCATTCGGATTGTGCTATGCATTCGACGTCATTGAGCATCGTTAGAGGTGACTGTATGTAGATTTCGCTTATACAATGAGTAACCCCTAATCTAAACTAAACCCTCTAACTAATGCGCTACACACGCCTCCGAGTAGTATAACACGTTAATAAAATAGCTTTATAAGGAGGCAGTTGATAAACAGTTCTTTTGTGGACCTAAAAGAGCACACGATTCACAGTCAACGCATTCCGTTAGGCTTTCGAATATAATGTTAAAAAAGCTTTCATTGATTAATCGGTAAGAGATGCGCGATGCATTCGACTCTATTTGAGCGTCGTATAGCTGGATGGAATGTATACTTGGCCTGTAAAATCACTTGCGAGGGCTACTCTATGTACCACATCGGCGTTTTTACAATATTCCGACCAC
Source organism: Angiostrongylus cantonensis (assembly GCA_009735665.1). Lineage (NCBI taxonomy): Eukaryota > Metazoa > Nematoda > Chromadorea > Rhabditida > Metastrongylidae > Angiostrongylus > Angiostrongylus cantonensis. Next base: position 123,141 of record MQTX01000304.1, read on the forward strand.
TGAGTGATGGGAAGATAGGTTGGTTCGAGTCCCATTATCGAACAAACGACCATGTGTGTATTGCCACCCGCACCTGACCACTGCGATACACGTTCTCATCTGTACTGTTATCCTAATAGAACAACCCTAGTTAAATCGACGTGTAGGAAAGACACTTAAAGATGCCTTTTCTGCCATCGACATTCTCATTTATTGAAATATTAAAAAAGATAAATGTCTTTTAGCGTCGACTATTACCAGTGCAAGATTCGGGTAAGTAAAAATGGGCATATCAGAAAAGTGGTTTCTTCTATAGGATGCCCTCGGTACTACATTTAGTCAGTTAGGCACGTGAATTATCCATCTTCGGGAGCCATATGAACACCAAAACGTTTTTCGACAGTCGCCCATAACGGCGTGTACGTTTGGATTCATGACGTCTCTCAATACCACTAGTGGGTGATCGACAAATCGTTCGTCGCTGCTGCATTGCATAGCAGAGCCCTGGGAGGATCGCTGAGTAGACATGCAAAACTAGAGTTTTGGATCTGTTAGTTTCGCTTTCCAAGGCCCTACTGCAACATAAGTTGCTGTCCTTTCTTTTTTCATATTGCATTCCGTTCAAGGAACACCATAGGTACATGTGTGGTGTACTCCATAAACAAAAAATTATATAATCCTATATCTATTTATCCACTTCTATATTTTCTCTACCGTAATGTGAGTTTGCCAAAAACCGGGTTTTCAAGCGAATTACGCAGAATTTCGTGTCGTTTTTTTTTGGCCTCGTTGAACTCCTCAAGCACTATCTCTAATTTCCTAGTGGAAAGGATGACGAATCCATCAGCAAAACAAAAATTTGGTAAGAATTTGTTATCGCCACGTGTGGTTTTCTTTTTAATCAAGTGACTTCATTATCTACTGTATTGCGACGGGGAACAGGTTTCGGAGGTGGCGTTCCATATCGGACTTTTTTCTTATGTAAATGTTGTGAGGTCGATGGAAGAGCGGTGTTTTCGTTGCGTAGTTCTTTTAGTGGCCGGATATAGTTCTTACGTAGCATGGGTGTTGCGGCTAGTTGACGCCCATTAATTGCACAGCATTCATTTCATAAATGTCGATTCACTAAAGTGATCATCAAGGAACAGGTAGTATTTCCGACAAATTTACACGTCGCTTGCTGCAGCCTGCATGTGGGAATTCCTCCTAGAACTCTTTTTGATTGATTGCTTTCAGAACAAAATCACGTGGTAGTTACAAGTGATCACCTCCGGTCACCTTTCTTAGGCCTGACGGTAAGATTGACTTTTTCCTCTAGTACTATTGCCAACAGATTTTAAAAATATCGTAAACTTTATTATTAAAGCGAGAATACTGGCCATTTTTTGCAATATTAAATTTGCAAACAGTTTTTTATAATTGCATTGTTGCCGTATACCATCCTAAAACTACTCTTCACCTGAACACTAATTTAGCACTTAATTCACACTGCTTTGAGCCCGGCTGAATGAATGCTTTCAAAGAAGAAATTCCTATCCTTATGCTTCGCTAATTCAAAGTCGGTTGTGCTACCGCAGGTGCATCTCGAAATGTCACCAAATCATGGGTCCGTAAAAGGTGCTTGGAGCCCAGATGGCTCAAAGAAAAAAATCTTGCCAGAGGGATATGAGTCTTGGTGAATGAGAAGAATCATCAGCTCCCAACCAGCAGTTATACGACAAGCAACTGAAGACGATAATGGAAGGCGATTTTAGAAAAGTCAATCAAGAAACGCAGTAATCAGCATCAACTGGTCCGCAATCGGTTTTCACTTGGAAGATGATGGAAAGCGTAGTTTTCTTGTTCAGCAATCGCGAGGTTGTTAAACAGCATACGTTTACTTCCACACAATAACAGACACACAACACAATCGCAGCTGACGTTTCGGCTGTCTGTTATTGTATGGAAGTAAACGTATGCTGTTTAACAACCTCGCGATTGCTGAGAAAGAAAACGACACATTTATAAACCAATGCCGAGGTTAATAGAAAGTCGATCTTGGGAGCTGTTACGAGATGATGGAAAGATTCTTAACATGAAGGTCGATGAATAGGTGTGCACTATGAATTGAACGAGTGGCAGAAAGAGCGTTATCAGAAATCTGTTTTGTCGTTCTTCAACGAAACAGAAACGAGTTTTCTTGATAGTACTGCGATTCAAAGTGAAAAAGATTCCATTCGATAAGCGAGGACGTTCAGTGTAATGACTGAAACGGAATGAAGCTTATGTGAACATCGTCTGAAGCTGAATTCGCAACAAAATATTGCGACTGCTAGTTGGTGATTTGTTGCTGAACTAATCCACCACAACTTTCCGAATGAAAAGCTCAAAGCTCTCGGCGTTGATCAATCCCTGAGTGATGCACCATGCATTCGACTTCATTAAGTATCGCTGGAGGTGACTGAATGCATGTCTGGTCTTCACAATGACTCGCAGTGGCCTGCAGATGTATCGAGCCAGTGCTGCTACCCTCCCAGACAAGTCTTGTACCAGTTTACCGACCCCGGAACGATGGGAAGCTTGGTGAGCCATGGGCGCAGGGATCGATTCCACGTGCGTGTTGCAGTGGCGCCTCCAACCACTGCGCCACACGCGCCCTCTTTTCCGAATATAAACTAAAAAAAACTATAACAGTATAGTAGTAATGTGACAAAGTTGATGAGATAAATTGCGAAGTGCAGCGTATTTACGCAGCTCACATTTGTTGAGACGGTTGAATTTTTTTTTTGCATGATGACGTACAATCGCATGGAGCGTAACTTATGTTGAAGAAGATAAAAGACGTTCAACGCACCCATCTTGTCGCCAGCTGATTGCCATTCTTCATACTTCAACTACTTGCTGTGAAAAGAAGAGTACCGTCGTTATGTAACCAAGCCGCCTTAGAACGTTCCTCGGATCATCACTTCCAGAACTCCAGAATTCTATCCATAGCAATAAATAAACCAAGTAATAAACAATAAAGATAAATGTCTTGTCGGCAAAGAATCGAAAATAGCAGTCGTAGTCATTTCGACTCAAAAAGTTGTATAAATTCCAAACACCGACGCTTAATTAACGGCGGAATTAATCGGCAAGTTACCGTGTCTTTACAACTGGCTTTCTTGAGTCGATATAAGATTTCCAACACGTTTCTAGTTTATATAGCCAAGCATTCGCCAATTCACCTTATTCGGAGATTGGAGAAGCACGTATTATTACACAGACTAGCTGAACAGTTCTGCAACCTCAGTGGAAAATTGAGACTGAAACTTAAAAGGTCACCGTCAAGGCATTGACCACTTTTCGTTCACTTTTTAGGAAGTCAGCTCCCTCATATACTATTCATATAGGATGATAAACGAAACTCATTTAAATCAAAAGTTGTCACAAGATATTTTTTCAAAACGACAATGAATGATAATTTGACTTGCTGATTAATGGAATGGATCGGCTGGATTAATTGACATCTGCTGCAATTTATTCGACTCGATGCAACTATGAAGACCCATATCATGAGAGGGAACAGCTGTGGACAAGTGTCTCTGGTCTTTCAGGCTTTGAAGAAGGCAAGAGTACCGAAACTTTAGTCGAATATAAAATTTCACAACAATCTTGTGTTAACTAACTTACTTACTTGGATAGGCACATCTTCATTAGTTGTTTGGGCACCAACAAAGTTTCCGTTCGTTCTTTATCGCGCAATCATGGTCCATAATGGTGGTCCGCTTCGAACAAAGTGAAGACCGCAGGGCCTATTTCGCACTCCTGAAATGGCCACCATCTGCGATTGCATATGGTTGACGTTAGCCACGAATAAAGACATCGTTTGGATGATCCTTCAGAAAGACGCTTAATTATCTTGAGGTCCACTTCACTGTTCTTTTTGTCCATCTGTCATCAGTCTTATTATGTGACAGGCACATCTGCGTTTCACCAATGATGCATTTTCTCTTCGGATTTGAAACAGATAGGTTCAGAAAATAGGAGCTGCGCATTCCAGCCAGGCGTTGTGGGCAGAGATTAAATTTCCGAAGACGTCGTTCAAACGCTCTATGGGTGGTGGACAGTATTTTTGACGTAGTTGAGATATCAGCCCACATTTATGGTGCGTGACAGAGCTGTTGAATCGAAAAAGTGAGGAAAGATTTTTGGATTCGTTAGTTGGAGGGTGGATTTTTTTTTGAAGGGCCCGAAAGCGGCCCATGCTGCTCTCCTTTTTCTGTCTAATTTTCCTTTTATGTTGCTCTTCATGTTCATTGTATGTTCAAGGTAACCAAGGTTCACGTGCTTGGTGGTCTCTGCAATCGGAGAACTATTCAGTTTTATTTGTTCACCTTAGCAGTACGGGTTTTTCATAAAATGGATTTTCGTCCTATCTATGCGCAGTCCAATCTTTTTCGCCCTTCATTCTGGAGCTCATTGAGCATCGCGTCTGCAACATTTGTACTTCTCGATAAGATGATAATGTTATTCGCGAGACGAAAAGTTGATAGGAATTTTCCATCAATAAGTATTCTCTTCTGTTCCCAATCGAGTGATTTCATTATCCACAGCAGAGCGTCAGTAAATATCTACGGTGATATTGTAACGCCCATCTTGTTGAACCCATTTTTCTATGGTTATGGTGATGAGTCGATGAAAAAGCTGTATATTTGTGCTGCAGTTGAGAATCAAGTTTGCTAGTGATCACATATAGCGCAGGTCCTTCAGTTGCTAACGAAAGCTGATACGATTGCCTTCGTTTCGACCGCTATCAAACGTTTTTTCGTTGTCGATAAAGGTTCAGATAGTACTCCCGATAGACTCCTATGACCAGTTATACGGTTTGGACGTGGTTCATGCAGCAGAATCCTCGTCATAATCCTGTTTACTGAAGTGGTTGTGTCTTATCTAGGGTCTTCGATGTGAAAAAAGAATAATCTTTGTGAACAGCTCGTAGATTATATTCAAAAAGCATAATAGGCGGTAGTTACGAAGATCCCTTCGGCCATCGCTTCCTTTGGTGTGATGACAATGCGCGGGGTCCTCCACTCCTCTGGGGTCTCCCTTTCTGAAAGTTCGATGTCATTCGGGTTGCGAGAAGCTCATGTAATTTTTGGCCAAGAGCTCTAAGGAAATCGGCAATGATATTACTGGTCCCTGGAGCTGATCTTCTCTTCATGCTATCTATCGCAGCTCGAGCTTCAGAGGGTAGAACCTCGGGCGTCTTTTCTCCAACTGCAAATTCGTCGCCCGTGGCAGGAATTGTAGAGCAGAAAGGATTGATACAGAACCTTTCCCTTATCAATTCCATAAAAATGCATGATTTGGGAAAAGTCTTTGTTCATTAGGACGGACAGTGGAACGTTATAGTCGTAAAGATCTCGATGGAATTTCTTCCAACTAGATCGCTTTTTTTGAGCTCCTTCCAATGACTTTTCCTGGCTGTACCTATGTGAATCCTTCTGTAAAGATGTACAGTTTTCAGTTTTTCGACAAGCAGTTTGTAGTATTCGGTAGGAACATCGTCTTTCTGCCGACTATATGAGGAGAGGGTTTCACTAAGAATGCCGTCGACTTACGCGGCTTGTTTCGTTTTTTATACGATGGCAGTTATTTTCTATATTGAGGCTGAATCTATTCTTCGCATGGAGAAGGCAGTGATCATATCCAGCGAGGAACTTAGGTGTCATTGAGGTGTCAAAGCAACTCCATTCTCTTTTCGTTAGAATATGATCGATTTCCGCTTAAGTAGTGCAGTTAGCAGACACTCTTGTCCATCGTCGATCGTCTTTTCCTCTCGAAATATGAATCTTCATGTAAGAGACGTGCTGTGAACAGGAGTTTTACAACACGGTTTCCACCCTCATTTCGTCCTCCTATCCCGAATTTCCCTATCTTGTATTCATTTCCGTTAGCCGTATCTAGTCTAGTGTTGAAATCTCCAGCGATGAATTTATAGAAGAAGTTCTCCTTGTGGATTACTTCCTCCACCTGGTTGTAGGATCCTTATAGTTCGCTCCCATTAGCTGTATAACTTAGTGGGTAACAGCTGGAGACTGTGACTTTCTTTCAACGTACAACTTTGAGATGAAGGACGGCTAAGCGCATTGATAGGATTTCGTATAAGGTGAGTCGACAGGAAATAGTCGGGTGCACGAAAAGACCAACGCTCTCACATTTCGTAACGGGAATTCCCCTACACGAGTAACAAGAGTTCTGCAAAATAATTGGCGCATGTTGGTCATCCTGGTTTTGGTCTCTTGCAGGGCGATCACACAGAATTTAATGTGACCGGTTGGCTCAAGAAGAGTGTAAAGGTCGATGTGTGAAGAGTGTTCTAGCGCTATAGGTACACAGCAAGAAACAGTCTCTATAGCGTGTCGTGGGCGTGTTCGTTTGGTCCGTTTCGAACGACGTCTTGTTGAGCATGAGACGTTTTCGCCTCCCACCAATTCTCTCACCGCCCGACATCGTGGAAAGCAGAGTCCAGTGTGCGCGGTAATGAGGCCGAAATTTTGCTGGTTTAGCCAGAGGAGACAAAGGATACTTATGTTACAGCTGAATCCATACACGAACCTTGAACCTCCACAGGTAACGATTACAACACAAGGACGACTTGAATGAAAAATATGTGTTGGTACTTGTTTTATAGTTTGGCAGTTCGTAATAAAGGTAATCGTTTGACGAGTGCAATGAAGACTGTGAATGGTCAAGCGAGGCTACAAGATATCATATGAGTTCATGATACCTGCAACCAATATACAACGGAATTACGCAACCCACATTTCGTTACCGGATATTTTCTTCATGAATGACGAGGATTCCAGAGATTAATTGGCGTATGTTAGCCTTCTTGCTTCTTGTCTGTTTCAAAACGACCACATGGAATTCTATGGGACTCATAACAATGGGGACGTGAAGATCTGCGTTTTCGAAGAGACTGCTGTAGATGTTGAACATGAAACAATCACCATGCAGTATGGTGAATTACTTCGTTTGATCCAGTTCCAATGACGTCCGTTGTATTCAAAAGCTCCTTTGGCCTCTCACCGATTGTCTCACGATTCCTGCGATTAGTTTACTCCTAGTTGGATTTTCAGATGAAAACGTCTAACGCTGGAACAGTTTGGGTGACCCGTCTGGAGAAAACAACGAACCTTAGCAGTGGTAAATTGGAGTTTTAAACTCAACACCACAGCCATATTATTTAGCTAAACGCTTAGTAAATATACCAAATATTGCAATCGATAAAAGAAAACCAGTGCCGTGTCAGTGAGTAAAGTCATATCAAGCAATAAAATTCAGTTTTGAAATTTAATGAAAATCCGTCGGCGCTCACTTTATTACTACATACAGTGAGAACATAAAGGATGGGTAATTTATAATGACTTCCTTATATAAATCTTCGATTTGAATGTAAAGTAAGTGTTTCAGATTTTTTTTACTTAATAGGGACGCAGCAATCACAGGGTTGAAGACGCTGTGCAATAAATGCATAGGGCTTGATCCGAACCCACACTGGGCCAACCAAACCTGCCATCAATCAGAGTTGTGTTAGCAAGCCTATCCGAGAAAAGTTGTTTCCAATTCAAAAGGTCCAAGGGTTGCCTCCGGTGAGTACTTGGAAGCGTCATAGCCAAGTTATCCCAGTGTTCAAGGGAGCAGATTAATTCGACCAATAATCAACAACGTTCATGGATAAGAATAAAGGATAAAGCTCTCGACATTTATCAATCCTTGAGGGATGCTCTAAGCTTTCGACTTCATTAAGCATCGTTTGGAGGTGTCTGGATGAATATCTGACCCTTGAAATGACTCGTGGTGGCCTTCTGATGTATCGAGCCTGTGCCTCCTCCAAGACAAGTTTTATTTCGCGGGGAACACCTTCACGTGTGTGTTGCAGGGCGCTTCCAACCACTGCGCCACATTCTCCCTACAGTATTCATAAGGAAGACAAAATCCTTAAGCGGTAGCTTAAGATCTAAAATCGAGAGAAAAGTCGGAAAAATTTCGTGGATGACGGATCTCAGACAGCCATCTCAATGAAAGAATGAAAGAAGTGCTGAGATCCGATTGGTATGGGTTAAACCTGTCATGTGAACAAATTCACCTGTATTAAAACAACCAGAAATCGTCGTCTTGAATGCGGAAGATGGCAAACTCCACTACTATTCATAACAATTGGCTTTCAGCTTCTGATAACGAGTGTATAAATAAAGATGAAATCTCAACTACAATCACCTGTATCACCTGTAGTCCCGTTGGCCGTCGAGTGACACGAGCAGGCGCCAGTAAATCCTCCATTTTTCCCTGTCGCTTGCAAGAGTAGCTGACACTAAACGTTAAAACTTGGTTTGGTTACAAACTGCTCCAAATGCTACTCAAAACAATTTCAGTATACCCTTCCGAAATAACTTAAATACTCCAATAAAAGAATGCTAGTAACAATAGGAGTTCAACGGGTTGTATGAGATAGAATGGTGCTCCACGGCTAATCGGTTCATCGGGGATGGCAATAATCACATCGGAGCGTTAGGCTGGCTCATTTCATTTAGAGGTGTACGGTTCAAATTCGGTCGTAGCGCTATAGTTTTTTGGATTCAGGAGGAGATAACTACGATAATTACATATAACTGTAAGGAATGAGCTATTAAAATTTTATAGTATGGATAAGTTCTGGCCAAGGTATTCTATTACTGTAGTTATCTTTTTTTTTAACCGTATTTTGTCCTTGTTTTCCTTCATTTGTTAAACTTGTTACGTTTAAGAAAAAAGGCGACAGTCCTGTTCTACAGGACTGCCAGAAATTTGAAGTGATCATATTCAGGACAACTAAACTTTGTCTGGTAAGGGCAGGTTCTGTTAGTTCTGTGCTACAAAGTCGTTACATTCTTGTTGCAAAACTGTGCAGTACTGAAAATTTGAAGTACTTTTCATCGTTTCTTCGTTACTCATATTCGCATTTTCGTTGTTGTTGTTGTTTCTACGAGTAGTCGTTTCTCATTTGTTCTGTCCGACTAGTTACTGTTAGGCCGGTTCTGAACTATCCCTGGTATATTTCTCTAAATAACCTAATGAATCTTTACTCTTCTAGAAAGGGATCGTGGTTCTGTGAAAAGGAAGACTCCATTCCTGACTGCCGTTTCTTAAGTGAGTTTTTGTTGGTTACAATAGTCAGTTTACTTATTCTAAGTCCTTTGTTCAGTCGAATTCCTCTCTTTTTCGATAGAATGGGTTAGGATTTTCTTTACAGGATATTTTATCGAGCTAGGTTTTGTCTTTGTGTAAACGAGTACTGTAATGATAGAAATGCTGACGGAAATGTTATGGGAATGTTTTCTTTAACATTAAGATTTGCTTTGATATAAATGTGACAATAAACCTCCCAACGGTTTATCGCCTCATCGTGGTTGGGATGTGTTCCTAGATCTCGTGCTTCGAAGCACAGCTGAGGGATTCATCCTCGCAGTAGAGTCTCCCAAGCTGAGAACGAGTTCGGCGTTTCCATCAAGAAGCCCTGATAAGAATGAACCGATGCCAGGCTCTGCCACCGTCCGGTATCAAACTAGTAGCTTGGTGGTAAATGTCCCTCTAATCCACAAGGGCGGAGACTGCATGTGGTGGTGACGACCAAGGGCAAACTTTGACCAACCTATCCTCGGGATTCCGGTGAACCACAGGGGCTAAACTAGCAGAAATTTGAAACGAAATAGAGATTATTCTGGCCACGCATAACCAGTGAAGTTGGGCCATCCAGGTATTCAAGTAAGTGACGATAAAGTAAACGATAATGGCTCATGCCGGAAATGTTAAGTGTCAGTGGTGAGATGAATTCCTTCGTACAGACGATTTCGTTTGCAGTGAACTGTTTGTTCAGTACAAATTGTGATCCTGCCAAATTCATGTATAGCCTACAATGTAGTAGTCGATTGATACCTGTAAAGGTTTACATATTACCTATTGTTTATGTAAGCTTTTATTTTCAGGAAGTAGCGGGTAAGTAGCTATAAAGATCCCAAAAAGTCCGTTGTTGTTACATCCATGAATTGACTCTACAGGGACAGCATTTTAAGTTTTTAAGGCTTAGTATGTTTATCAATGTGCTTAATCCTAATATATCCATGCCGATATTCCAATGACGGCATTAAGAGTTTCGTTCATGGATTCCCTTCGAAAAACTTATTTCCATCCAGCTATTTGTATCTTCATGATACATTACACTTATAAGGCGAGTCAATTATGTAAGTTTATAGTTATTATTTCATATAATGTTTAAATGAAGGGGCACGTGTGGAGGAGTGGTCAGAGGCGCCCTGTAATAAACATGAGATTGATTCCGTGCCTCAGCCTCATCGAGCCTTCCAATCCCCTCGATGTTGGCAAATTGGTACCAGAGTTCTCTGGATAGCAACACCGACTCAACGCTTCGGTAGGTAATCGAGTCATTGTAAAGTCCAGGTGTGCATCCACTCACTTCCAAGGATGCTATGAATGGAGTCGAATGCATGGCGCATCCTTCAGGGATAGATCAAAGCCAATAACTTTATCCTTTTGTCATTTAAATGTTTAAATCGAAACTTAACATGTGCTTCAATCTCGTAATCTTATGTCTACGGCAGAAGGGTGATTATGAATACAGACTCGTGTATATCACATTTATCATTTAATTTTATGTTCACAAATCCTTATGTACCGCCCTCTATTCTTCATGTTGTTTATGACGAAAATGTTGAGAAAGTGGTGGAAAACGGGCACGTTCACTGCGTTCTTGGTCCTGTTGTGATATTACCCCCTCTCCTCCCCTCACTTCCCACTTTTTCCGAAGAAGTGGTTTTTTACATAATTTAACTTAATGTCGATATTTACCAGTGTTATAAATATCACCGACGTTCTTCCATTTGTCTATGGGGAAACATTTCCCATTATTACCAACAAGTATCTAAATATTGTTACTTTTTGTCAACTTCATTGCATCTTATTGTGAGTTTCGTTGATCTAATAACCTTTTTTTGGGGTTTCAGTTCGCTAACGGATGCAATGGCGTTAGTGAGCTTGTAACTTTGTCGAATTTTACTAAAGTATTGAGTAGTTTTATAGATAAGATAGTCGTAGTGGGAAACGAAACATTTCCTATCGTTCTTTTTTATTTCTCATTCTCTTATCATAACTTTATCAACATTTACTATCATGAGTCATTTCATGACACTGATTGGTACTTAGCATTTTAATGCGACGACCTACGAAGGTCATTTTATATTTAACCAACATATTTTTTGATAATAGCTGGTAAACAGTATGGGAAATCTGAATGATTTTATTTATCTACGCATTAAGTGAAGGGCGCACGTAGCGCATTGCTCTGAGGTACCCTGCAATACACATGGCGCCCATCCCTGCTCCGCTAACCCACCAAGCCCTCCATCTCTCCGGAGTCCGGAAGTTGATGACAAACTTGTTGGTGACGATAGCAGCACTAACGTGTACATCAGTAGGCCACCGCGAGTCATTGTAAAAGCCAGATGTGGATTCAATCACCTCCAGTGATGCTATGAATGGAGTCGTATGTATGACGCATCGCTTAGGGATTAATCAAGCCGATGGCTTTATCCTTTTTTCATGCATGAAATACCCATTGTTAATAGTTTTTAGAAAGCTTTAAGTGTGTGGAGATGTTGTAAATGTTGATTTTTCAGTTTTTTCTTTAGATTGGTGGGTTATGTCATAGTAGTAAGCGATTTTGCTTAGATTCTTCAAGTGGTGTGTGAGATCTTCTCATGCACCAACTTTTATGGGTTCATTTTTTGCTAGTGGTTGAAATCATGTGCTTTATGTTATTTTGTCAATCGTTTTGTTGGATAATTTCTTGAGGAAACTTGTTAAATAGGTTGTGTAAACTTCGTGCTTTCGAATAGATTATTAGGCACAATGTACTCTGTGTGTTCAAAGTTTTCAGTTTCACTTCTAGATTTCCAAGTGATGTTTCATGTTCATATGTACCGTTTCAGTACTAGCAGCTATTTCAGCACTATGCCTGGATTTCATTCCTTCATGTTATTTTAGATGGTGAATACCGCACACGTTTCGTCTTCTAATTCCACAGTGAGTGCTCAAAAGAAACGACAGGATGAACGCAATCTGAAAACATTACGGTGTGATCTTAAGTTTTTCTTTCATGTCTTGCTTATTAACTATTATTTCGCTTGTCAGTTCGTTCCTATCGGATTGATAGGTCTTTCACTTTTTTTTTTACCTTTCAGTGAGCTCTCCGCGCTACCGGCGAATCGTTTCTGTTTTGAGTGTGGTCAGCGTGGTCCAACTTACGTGAATATAACAATTGGGTCGTTTTGTTGTACCAGTTGCTCTGGAATATTGTAAGTAATTCTGTAATAAGGACAATTTGAGGGAATGTTTCTTCCGAATCATGTTTTCCTTGTCAAGGTAGCTCGCCTCTTCTTTGCAGACGAGGCTTAAATCCTCCGCATCGCGTGAAGTCGATTTCCATGGCGACATTCACGAATGAGGAAATCGAACGACTTCGTAGCCTTGGGAATGAAGAAAATTCACATACGTGGCTTGGACTGTATTCTGCAACACCACCGAAGATGACAAATAAAGAGGAGTTCACTGCTTTCTTAATAAGAGTATGGATTTCGAAATGTCTGAGTTCTTCGTCTATCACCTGGTTTTATGACATTCACAGAAGTATGAGAAAAAGGAATGGTATGTTTCGAGAACAGAACTTGAAGAGCAAGAACGGCTTTTAAACCAGGCCAAGGAGGTTGCAAGTCAATGTGGGTCAAGTGTTAAAAGTGCTGGCACTTTGGTTTCAAAGGTAATAGTTTTTGACCATATACATAGATGACTTATGAAACTTTCGTTATCTTATCACCTGTAATTCCTTTACCAATCGAACCACTTGATCAGCTAGTAGGAGAGTTTCCACTTAGTCTTGCGCACCAAGAGTTCTATTTCACTCGGCTACACTTTGTCCATGAACTCTAAACATCGGTTGAGACCCTTTAGTTTAAGTGTCTTTGGGGAGGAAATGACTCGGGTATGGCTAACTGGGTCTTACTTTGGCGGAGACCGATTCAGTTGTTCCAGGATTTCCCGTGTTATCTTCGTTGTGGCTCCCTTTTTCTTGTTTATGAGTTCACCGCCAAATGCCGTCTAGTATATATTCCGCCCATTCACAGAAACATCTAAACACGTGTAAAATCTATTTCATCAATCCAGCTGCCTTTTACGGCAATCACTTAGTCGTTTATCTTTTGTTTTCAATTCCTCTAACATTGTACCCATTCGGCTAGCGTTCACCCGTATGAATGATGACCGTCAACGAGAGAAAGAGATTTTTTTTTTCATAACGTCTTATGACAGAAATTCATTTTAAGCCTCCCGACCTGGATCTATTTTCAAGTGACCAATTCAGTCCATTTGGTTCTCCAGTGACTCGGCCGACTACTCAGCCTTCTCATGACTCAGTATTTCATTCTGTCTGCCATAGTGTAAGTTTTAAGTGCCAAAATTTTTTCCATGGGCGAGATGTGTAAAGATAAGGGGATCTATAAACATGTTATAATTCTTCGTAAGGGTGGAATGTGGGGTTTGCTTCTTGCTTGTTTTTCTGGAAATTGGTCGTGTTGGCACTTTTTTTCATTTTTGATATGGTTTTACGCAGCCACTGGCATCAATGGCATCGACCTAGACGTTTATATATGTATATTATATATATATATATATATGTATATACTTACTTACTTACTTGATACTTGAATGGCCCGTCCTCACTGCTTGTGCGGGTTCCAACATAATCTCCATTTTTCGTACAATTGCAGGTCAAGCCTTTGTGGTTCCCTGGGATCTGAGTTCAGCCTGTACCCGTTTTCAAATCCACTCTTCGGATTTCAGCACTTCTCACATTCATTTTGTTTCCTCGCATCCATTATCCACGAAGGAAGTCCAACTTTTACATCTTGCTTCGTCTACTGCTTGAGAATTTCATTTCACCTTGGATGTTATAGAATGCAGTTCGAGTCGATTCTCACTGGAGTCCTGAGATAGTTGGGCTAGAGTGTTCCTGCTTGTCGAAGGACTGGAAAGCTGTGCCGAATTCGCCTCAGTTCCTCAGGCAAGAACATCGGATCGCATCTCTACCACTACTAAGGAGTTGCTCGAAAACAGAAGGAAACTGAAGCTTGATCCCACTGGAACACGTTTAACGCGGTTTGTAATAAATGCCAGCTGCAGAAGAGCTCTGCAGGAAGATCTACAACGGTGCAAGCAGAAGAAACCACTGGAAGCAGCAGAGAAAAGCAGCAGTCTGAAAAAATGCCGTCGGGACTTATGTGATTATAATGCTCCGCTGTCAGCCCTGATGAACGAGGGTGGGATCGTCAAAGCTTCCCGCCATGATGTGGAATTAGTAGCGGAAACGTTCTACACCAACCTTTTTCGCTCCTCAGTCTCCGTTTCGGGGCCTAATATCCCCGCTAGAGAAACATTACTTGGAATTCTTCCGTCGGAGGTTCGAGTTGCGATGGAAAGCATGAAAAGAGGCACAGCTCCAGGACCAGACAGTATCACCGCCGATTTCCTTAGAGCTGGAGGCCACAATTTACATGTACTTCTCGCAGACGATATGACAGCATACCTTCAAAAGAAAAAAATCCCAGACCAGTGGAGGACGTCGCGCACCGTCATCCTGCCTAAGAAAGGAGACCGGAAGGATCTTCGTAACTATCGTCCTATATGCTTGTTAAATGTACTCTACAAGCTTTTCACGAAGATTATCCTCTCGCATATATCAAGGACATTGGATGAGGCGCAACCAGTCGAACAAGCAGGATTTCGAAAAGGATTTTGCTGCATGGACCACATCCAAACCGTGTCCAGGGTCATCGAAGTCTGTCGGGAATACCACTTGCCTCTAGTCCTAACCTTTGTCAACTATGAAAAAGCGTTTGACAGTGTCGAAACGAATGCAATCCTATCAGCACTCGTCGACCAAGGAGTGGACTCGTCCTACATAAGAACTCTGTCCGACTGTTATCGAAACTGTACTACGGAAATACAGCTTTTCCACCGACCTCTTACCATACCCATAGGAAAAGGAGTTCGATAGCGCTGCACAATATCGCCAAAGCTGTTCAGAGCCGCACTGCAGTGGATAATGAAGTCACCCGATTGGGATGAGAAAGGCATACGTATTGATGGAAAATTCCTATTAAACCTCGTTTTGCCGACGACATTGTCATCTTCTCAAGAAGTACTAGCGAAGCAGAGATGATTATCAACGAGCTCAACGAAATGGGGTATAAAGATCGGACTTCGCATAAATCGAAAGAACCACCCAGTTTATGAAAAACTCACGGTGCGAAGGCGAAAAAATTGAACTGGATGGCTCTCTCTTTGCAGAGACCACCTCGTAGGCTTACCTTTCGATCAATCGGCATGGAAAACAACATGAAGGAGAAACTGGATAGAAAAAGCAGAGCAGCTCGGACCGCATTCGGTCCTCTCAAAGAAGCCACCAGCCAACTGAAGAACCCGAAAGTTCGCGCTCATCTCTTCGATTCTACGGTCCTCCCAGCGCTCTGTTATGGTGCAGAGACGTGGGTTGATACTTCAACCACGTCAAGAATTCTTCGCACTACTCACAGAGCGCTCGAGTGATGTTTTTTAAGACATAACCAGCACTCTCAATACCTTGCCGGAATGCGAAGCTCTGACCTTCGAAATCTGTCACATCTTCGAGATCCAGGAGATTATGCATCGACAACGAAACATAGATGGCCCGGTCACATAACGAGAAGAGCAGACGACAGATGGACGAAAAGAACAATAGAGTGGACTCCAAGAGAAAGCAAACGTCCCCTTGGGCGACCACCTACACATTGGGCTGACGTGTTCCATAAACAAAGTTAACCAACTGTACCCGCAGCTGCAGTTGTTTTACAGATCACGGTATGAGACTCGCAAGCGCTACCATGCTCGAACAAGACCACCACCATAGGGTGGACGTAATTTCTTCTCAACCATTTTCACCTCCTGCATTTGTTGCACCTCCGCCTCCATTGCCGACGAAGCCTCCAGTCCAAAATAACCTTTTCACTTCTCAGGTTGCTTTCGTTTTTGTTTTGTTTTTACAGAGCTTTCAGCAAATTTTTGACGTTAATATTTAAGGTCCTCGATCCCTTTGCATCCGCCGCTCCAAAGAGCTCTACTTCAGATTTTGACCCATTCGCTGATTTTGATGCCAAATTTGGCGAACTTTCCCTCAAGAACTCCTCAACTCTTAACGCTTTCGGATCGCCGTTGCAAGGTTTTCGCCGCGTTCTTTTTTTCCCTTTTCTGTTTATAATTCGAACACTGTACACATCAAAAAATTGCAGTTCAACCACTTCCAAAGTCTGCAACCGTCACCTCTTCATTTCCCACCCAATTGGTGTCTGCAGCAGTATCTGCAAATCCTTTCCGGGTTGATGTAAAAACGTTCCATGCAGTATACATAATTTTTGGGACAGTTTTAGTATATTTCTATTTCAGTTTGATACTCAGATTTTGCAGACATCATCATGGGACACTTCAAATCGATCGGAATTAGGTCCTACCTCTACCGATTTAGATAATAATGATAAGTACAGCGCACTAGCTGAGCTAGACCAGGTCCGGAAGATTTGAAAATACGGTTAAAACCTTTCCTTGATGCCCAGTTTAACGCTTTCATGGTCATAATTTCAGATGTTCCACCATACTGCGAAGTCAGACACAGCCAGTAAAGAAAAACCGGCGTGGTTGCCTAGTGGTATGCTTAACTGTTTCGATTATTATAGGGGTGAAAAGCGTAGCGTATCTTTTATGTTTATTTTTTTCTGTAAAAGAATTTCAATAAGTATTTCCTCAAACTCTCATTGATAACCACAGGGTGTCGAGATCTGATCAAAAAGCGCCGACTAAGTGGAGACATGTCTTAGAGAAACGCGAAGCAAAGGCCTCGGTTGGTGTGTTTGTGTTTGGTGTATCAAGTGAGCGCCCGAAAAGCGTAACGACGAGTTGAAAGCCTACCGAAGGTTCCGAATCTTGCTCCTACCTCAGCATTTCTCTGATTGTATTCCATATAGTGCCATGCCATGGAAAAGAATAGGCAATAAGTAAAAGTTAAGACATCGTACCATTAATATTCCGTGTGGGCGCGTGTGGTGCAGTGGTTGGAAGCGCCCTGCAACACGGCCCACCAAGGCATCCATCCCTCCGGGATCGGCAAATTGGTACCAGACTTGTCTGGAAGAATAGCCGCGCTTTCGCGATACATCGGTAGGCAACCGCGAGTCATTGTAAAGGCCAGATATGCATTCATTCACCTCGAAACGATGCTTAATGAAGTCGAATGTATTCGTATTCCTTAAAGATTGATCAACGCTGAGAGCTTTTTTTTATCTTTCCGTTCCTTTGGGATCATGAATAGCGATCTAAGAATATATGCTTACTTGGATTCTTGGGCTTACTGGTTGTGGGAGCCTAAGCTTAGTCCCCATTTTTCGGAGTTTTGCTGATTTATCCATCGTGTTTCCCCTTGAGTTTCCAGATCAGCCTAGCCAAAGTCTGCTCCAGGTCTCCTCTAGCACACTCATATGCCGTCCTTGTGGGTCAGAGTAGGATTTGTCACCGTGCGACTGCTTTGAAACTAAGGTTTACTTTTGGCTGGGCTTCCTGTTGAGAACGCCGAACTCCTCAGCTTGGGAAACCCTGCGTGGTAGATGAATCTCCCAGCTGTACATCGCAGCCTCTCACCTAAGAACACCTCCCAGCCATGATGAGGCGGTATACCGTTGGGAGCCTAAACATATGTTTGGTAATGTATGTTTGCGGTTTAACGGCGCAGAATTTTTATAGGACTTTGAAATTAGAATGCTATTTATGTTCTAATTCGGTACGTCGTTCAAACGACTGTTAAATTTTCGTTATAAGAAAGAGGTATAATTTAAATAACGTGGTTTCCGTTAAGAAATAGACGCTAGTACTTAACGTGGACATTTGTTATGCTACGTCAGAGTGTATGGTAAACTTCGGTCATTGCTTTAACTTCATAGAAAAATTGACCAATTGTTTCTCCTATCTTATCTAACACAGGTTTCTCGACCGGCCTGCCGCCAGCTCATTATACCCAAACGTTTTGTGATTACACCCAGATGAAGCCGGCCACTGGATTTAGCTCAATGCAAAAGAGTAACACGCTTGGAGCTATTGCTAATATGGAGACATCTGCTGTACAATCAAGCACATCAGCGTTTAATAATACACAACATCAGGCACTTTCCAATTCCTATGGTATGTACTTTACATTATAGAGTAGTAAAATGGTATTAATTGGAAATGGCCAATCTGAGGTTAATTAATTTGAGGTTGAGGCTGTTTAATGGCTTTAATTGGCGCTTTCTAAGCCTCTCCAAAATATTCGAACGTACGCATATCGATTAGTATTCGAGGCGTTTTGTTTGTCTGTCCTTGGTAACTTTAGCAACATTTCCTGTATTGCTCTGTTGTGTACAATTATTCTCATTATTGGCTGAGGGACATGCAAAACGAAGGACCTGCATGGTGCAATGGTAAACACGTTAGCCACCGCAAACCGTACTGGCGCGTTCGTTCCCCAGAACAGACAACTGTGGTCCGGAGTTTTGCAAATATCTCAGCATCATTGTGGTTATTATAATCGGTGTTTTTGATTCTATTCAGCAAATATCACTTCAAATCCATTCACACAGCAGCCAGTCGGGGCACCGAATCCCCAGCAGCGTGATCAGTCGCCGTTTTCGAATCCTTCGAATGTAGTGACGAGTAATCCTTTCGCCGTGCCTTATATCGAGGTGTCGTATGATTATGTTTAGTATATAGGTTCTTCAGCTTGTATAGGACTTCGTTGCAGGCACATTATGGCACCGATTCACTACACGGCACGGGAGGTGCTCAGAATTGGAATCCGTTTGTATAAAAAGTATAATCTGCTATGTAAAGTGCTTTTCGTTCCACTCGGCCACCACTTATGTACGCTTTGATCTATATATCCTTCTACCGAAGTATCTTGTGCATTCGGTATTAGCTTGCTCATGAAATGACAACACGAATGTGAACAGGACATTTATGTATGGAAAAACTTTTCGATGTTAGATGTTCGAAAAACCTCAAGCGTTATCTTTGTCTCTACGAATAATTATCTGTATTGTTAATACCGTTTTGCAAATCACATCTTTCATGGCGATCGTTCCCCATGTTCTTCTCTCACTAATATTGCAGCATTATGGGTCGTCATCAATCTTCCACGAAAATCGCTCAAACTCTTCTAGAGATCTGCTTTACATAATCTTAAGGTTGTGTCGGTACTGCATACTACTCGTTAATACGCTCATTCTAACAGACTTTCTAGTCATCGTCATGTGTAGTTGTTCAAATAGTCAAGATTCTGATTAGGTAGCTGTAATATTTCTACACACGCTCTTGTTTGTTTGTTAACAATGTTTTAGTTATTGCAGTAAATATTTATCTAAACTGTACAACCCAGCCACTGCCTTACAACCATACCAAAAATCTTCCTATGCAACTGTTCTTATCTACAACAATATTTTTCTTACAAGCAGAACTTGTCAATGTCTAGTCTGAGAAGAGAAAACCACTCGCGCTTATC
The DNA here is from genome assembly GCA_009735665.1 of Angiostrongylus cantonensis. Classification (NCBI taxonomy): domain Eukaryota; kingdom Metazoa; phylum Nematoda; class Chromadorea; order Rhabditida; family Metastrongylidae; genus Angiostrongylus; species Angiostrongylus cantonensis. Next base: position 142,807 of record MQTX01000304.1, read on the forward strand.
TGTGAAATAAAGGGGCTGCTACATCTAGAACTCACACAAAACTGAAGATCTTGTGAGGACCATTACATCTTAACTAGATTTCTCCCATACGTCTTACCTTCTTCCCGTCGTTAACTAAGTTAGTGTGGGAGAGACATTACGTAGACCTTAGCAAGGCAGCAACTGATGTATATATTATCTTCACGAGGAGATGGACCGCTGAGGAAGACCTGACTCGACACGAATGCGAAGCTGCCAGATCGAGACGAACAGCAAGCACGGACCATTGACTCGGATCTTCGGTTCTGATGAAGACGAAGACGTCGAAACGTTAGCCGATAATAAACAACCTCGTGTAAGCTCATCAAAGAAAGAATTCATATTGTATATATTATCGTTTACAGCAGGGCAAATAGAGGTCAGCGTAAAAATATGCTGATAATTTCCTTGTCCATCAAGCTAGCAGAAGCCCAGTAAATGACCGTAATGCGCAGCTGTGATGATCAAAAATTTCTGCATTCGCTTTATTCAATAGTAGGCGCTACTACAGCTGATTCCGGTGTCACGAATGGGTTATCGAATTCCGAAGTCTAAAAACGTTTCTTGCGGGTTTCTTGAAACTGTGTTAAACGACCGTAGCGCAATCGTAAAGTATTTAATAAAGGAACGGAACAGAACAATACTCAACTAAATACCTTGCGTATACAATATGCAATTTCACCTTCATAAAGACAGCTTAACTTAGAATTCACAAAGCAAAACAATAATACAATGGATTGCATGAACAAAGTCAGATCACTGGTTACTTCTTTGCAGCAAACAACGCAGCCAAAACGCCCGTCAACAACAAAGCTCCACCACCGAAAACTGCTAGACCAAATAGTCCATCTGGATCAATGAACGATTAAAAGCACATCGTCGCTTTTATTTATACCAGATCAATCCAACCGACTTGGGAATGAAACGCAACAAGAGATCGTTGCTTTTACATAGAGTATAAGGCAACCAAAAACGACCACTAAAACTTCGTTACCATTCATAGTTTTTTTCCGGAACTTACGAACAGATTTCCCATAAAAAGTTCTGTCCCCTGCTGCGGTAAAAAAGGAAAGAAAACGTAGACCACCTCTTCTCATTCTCTTTTCAATCATCTTGCGAAGATGAGTAGCCTGTCTATTGTGACTTTCCGCAGCGAGCAAAATATCGATATATGCAAGAGCTCGATCGTAGTTCTAGAACCATAGCAATATTCAGGCACATCAAAGTAAAGGAGAGGAATCAAATCATCACTCACTCCTAAACGTGCGTTAGCAACCGCAAGATAATACACGTAATCTCTCTTGCTGAGATGATCTGGTTCCAAGTGCAGAAGTTCTGAAACTAATCGGTTTCGAACGGAATTCAGTTGGTAAGTCAAAAGATTGACTTTCTATAAACCTCGGCATAAATACTCGATACGTATGATACCTAGACGACCCGTCATCAAGGGTTGTGCGGGTCCCAGAATAATTTGCACTTTATTGGAGTTTTGCTGGTCTAGCCATTGTGTTTTCCTAAAGGTCATAGGTCAGTCTGGCCAAAGCCTGCCCTAGGTCATCACCACCACATGAGCAGTGGTCGCCCTGGTGGATCCGATGGATATTTGCCACCGTGCGATCAGTTTGATAGCAGGACGACGATGCATCCTGGCACTGGTTTACTCTTACTGGCCTTTCTTTTAAAAACGACAGACTCCTGCTCGGGTTGGTAGACACTGCCGGCGAGATGAATGCCCCCGCTGTACATCGCAGCCCAACACCCAAAAATACCTTCCAGTCGCGGTGAGACGGTAAACTTTTGGGAAACACGTGATATGCTTTGACACGTGATGTGTAAGTAAATATACAGTTGTGTAGAATTGCTCCCACCTGTTTACCGCCTCATCGTGGCTGGGAGGTGCTCCTGGGTGTCGGACTGCGATGTACAACAGAGGATTCATGCCCTTGGCATGGACTACCAAGCTGAGAAGAAGTCCGGCGTCTTCATCAGGAAGCCTAGCTCAGAGTAAACCAATACCAGGATCCATCACAGTCCTGGTATCAAAGTCGCATGGCGGCAAATCTCCTTCTAATCCACAAGGGCTGCGACTACCTGCTGTGGTGACGACCTGGAGCAGACCTTAGCCATGCTGACTTCGGGATTCCGGGAAGCCACAATGGCTTAACCACTAAATCCCCGAAAAGTGGAGATTATGCTGGGCCCGCATAACCAGTGAGGACGGGCCGTTCAAGAATCTAGTATAGAATCGATTTGTTTCTCTATGGACTAACTGCTCACTTTCTAACATGTTCGTTCCTTCAACTACGTCTTGCTTCGTAGACCGAATAAGCGCCACCGCATAGTCGAATGTTGCGACAGCACTCGGCGAACCACGCCGAAGTTGAGTTTCGTAAGCGTCGCGAACTTTCTGAAGTGACTAATTAAAGATTTTTCGAATTTAGCGAATAAACAAGAAGTTTACCTCAAGATCATAAGGATCAACCCGTTCATCGAGAATATTGTCAACGTCCATCAACATCACTATTTGATAGCCCTGGAAATAGACGGACAAAAACCGTTATTTCTCCGAATATCTAACCTTTGGTCGATAATCCACAGATCGATAGAGAGTGATTCCAATAGTAAGAAAGAAGACAATAATCAGGAAGAGAAATGCTACAAGATCACGTCCTGGAGTCGAGAAATTCAGACGGAATTCAAACGAACGCCTAAACCTACTGAACCATTTGTGCGTCAGTGTGAAATTGACGCAAATCTTGTGTCCTGACTCCAGTTTGCAGACCGTTAGTCACTGTCATCAGCTCTGTCTGCGAAGTTTTTGCTGTACGTGTTTAGACTTGCTCAATCAGGAGAGTGTTAAATAGATCAGTAACGTTACTTACTAGTAAGGTGTCATGTAATTTTGTAAGATGTTATTCGCATCCGATCCACAAGGGCGGCGACTGCCTATGGTGGTGACACGATCTGGGGCAGACTTTTGACTAGGCTAACCTCGGGTCTCTAGAAATCCACAGTGGCTAGACCAGCAAAACTCCGAAGAATTGGAAATTATTCTGGATGCCGCAGAGCCGGTGGAGACGAGTCATCCAAGTATCCAAGTAAGTTATCCGTCTCATGCTATCTTTTACCCGCAACGTGGTCTGTTGGTGATCATTTATTCATTCTTTGCTCATTCACTTGAAAATTCATCCTCTATGAATGAAGAGTTTTACCCTTCTTCTTTTCTTCTTCCTTCGTTCCGTCTGTAACGTCGGGGGGGG
>MQTX01000304.1:146161-180949 GCA_009735665.1 Angiostrongylus cantonensis
GAAATAACTGATTATCATTAGTATCGATTTACAAGCACTTTTTTGGCACTGATCTTTAACTTAGATTTCACCAATACAACAACAATTTTTAGTCTCCAAAAAGAGAAGTGTATCTTAAGGTCGGTCTTAAGGAGGCGGGCTAATTGATTTCCTCAGTGATGTTGTAGTTTTCCACTAGCAATATCTGAAAAGAAGAACAGAACAATCACTTATTACACAGTTACACTGTCATAGTTGTATCTCCTAAGAGCACAGAAGAATTGTCAACTAATGTTTACTTTGTTCCGCACTCCTCGGAATATCCTGTACACATCATCCAGACTAAGAAGATCAGCACGCGTCTTCTGACCGTCTACGTCTTGATGGCTTTGCTAGCTGTTTCTTCGGTCACGTTGAACTATATTCCTTAACCTTACTTTGACCCACATTAATTCACTTGGTGTTTACAGCGGGCATCCGATGTCATCAGTTAGCGTCTATACGATACTTATTGCAAGGTGAGTCAACCATGAAATATGGTAAATAAATCAAATGTCGACAGCCGTTTTGCTTTTCTTGTTAGATATCGTCCTATTGACTGAAAAGCCTTATCGGTATGTATGATCTCACCATAGTGTTATTACATAGTTTTGTTAGTATTTAGTTGCTTTGTAGCTGCGCGGGGCTCGTGTAGCGTAGTGGTCGGAGGCGCCCTGCAATGGGATCATTTCCAGTTTCACCAAACCTTCCATCTCTCTCGGGTCGACAAATTGGTACCAGATTTATCTGGGGGGATAGCTCGATGCATCGATAGGGCCACCAGGAGTTATCGTAAAGGCCAGATATGCATTCAGTCACTTCCAACGATTGTACGAATAGAATCTAATGTATGCCGTACCCCTCAGGAATTGATCAACGCCAAAATGTTTATGCTTTATCCTTTATAGCCATGTAATTTGGCGTAGTGTTCTGACATTGAATTGGTGTCGTGGTATTCCTGAAACAATACAGCTCTGCCATGCTTTTTCTTTCACTTTTCAAGAAAGAATCAGTATTCATCGCAGTACCATCTAGTGCAGATTGCATTAATTCCGTGGGCGTCCTTGCATGTCTTGAATTATATTGTTACCTGGATAAATTCTTTTAGTATTAAAAGCGAATCGTTGTCAATTTGTTTAGTTACGTTGAGTACATCGACGTCATTATCCGTTCTGAATTTGACTGTTACTTGTTCACATCTGATGTTATAAATACTTCCTTAAACTTAAGTGAATTCTTTCCACTTGTTCTCTGTGAATGTTTGTTAGACGTTAGGATGATTAAAAGCCTTTATCACCATTCTTATGCCTATCGCAATCTTTTATCACCGTGTGCGTGCCCACTGTTGCATATCTCTTGTGGGTTTCGCGCTCCTACACACCCAACCGTCGATCTCAAACCATAGACTTTGCCTTCTGTCCAATATATGTCTCGGATCCGAGTTGTTGAGTAAATGTAGTGTATATTTTTCCTCTGATAAGCTTACACGATTTTGATAGGAAATTTTTACTTTCGGCTAACGTTCCGGTTGTTTCGTCTTCATCAAAGCTTCAGCGCGTCATCGACTGAGATCATTAGTTCTGAGGAAGACGAAACCGTCGAAACGTTATCCGAGAATAAAAATTATTTGCCAACCTCGTATAAACTTATCAAGGAAAGAATGCACATTGATTAATCCATTCCGAGGTTAAGGGAAAGTTGGTTTTAAATGTAGTTTTTTTTTTAAATAAATGACGCATCATGGAATCGATGGTCCCTGATGTGTATGTTGTATACTTTGAATGCATGTGATTCATTCACGCCGTCCCTCCTCACTAGACATAATTTTAACCTTTATAGTTTATTTCAAATGCTATAGATCTAATTTCAGGTAGTGGCGTTTCAAGATAATGCTTTGCTTAGGCATATTCTCGGGTAATGAAACAATTTTTCGCAATTACTGTTTTGGGAGTCTATTGTTTCGTTTTTTTTCAGCTCTGTTCGTCATAACTTTTGCTGGTCATCATTGGAATGTCACTAACGACAGTACCAATAAAACCTGTATAATTTTTGAAGCGGACTCGGTCACGATTACAGTAAAATTCACTAAGAAGGTAAGCGCTAGAGCTGTTACACTGTTTGCGTGGATAAAATGGGTTTTATCGTGGGTATAATTGTGCTTTCAGTCGAATTCTGTGGAGTTTCCTCCGCAATGCTATTGAAAATTTCCCTATTCGTAATAGTTCCGCATTTGTGGGAAGCAAGCTGTAAAATGAAATCTAAGAGATAAATGTTACTTATATTTGGATATTTGGATGGCCCGTCAGTGGTTGTGCAAGCCCCAGAATATTCTCCACTTTTTCGAATTTTAGCTGGTTTAGCCATTCTGGGTCTCTGGAGTCCCGAGGTCAGCCAGGCCAGAATCTACCCCAGGTCTTCACCACCACATGCAATCGCCGCCCTTGTAGATCAGAGGGAGATTTGTCACCATGCGACTACTTTGGTACCAAGACGGTGGCGGATCCTAGTATTAGTTTACTCTTAGCTGCGCTTCCTGATGGAAACGACGGACTCCTTCTCAACTTAATAGACTCTGCCAGGGGGACAAATCCCCCCGCTATACATCGCATCACGACACCGAAGAACACCTGCCAGCTACGATGAGATGGTATACCGTTGGGAGGAGGTCAGCGCTAACGTAAGGAAATATGGGGATGCGAATGCATGCCGACTAACTAGGAACCTGTCTGTGAAAGTTTCGTTTAGAACGGCACTGTTGATTCTTACAATACCACAATCAACTCAATTGTTAGTGTTAGTGGAAACTGTGTGTCCACCTATGGAAATCAAACTGCTCAGGAACTACAGGTATACTACTTTTTTCCCGGATTTTGGAGTTTTCAATTCCAGTGAATTTCTTTCATGTGGGATACGTTTCTTGTAAACGATGCAAGTAGAACTGATCTGAAAATGTTCGATTTGTACTTATGAAGACTGTAGTTGCATTTTTTCGTTTTCAGGTGCAATTTTTACCAGCAGGAAGGGAAACACCGTCCACACAAGGCCAACCGTGGAGATTCATGCTAACCTTCGGTTCTGTTGAAAAGAATTACGCTTTCAAGTTGCTAAACTATTCGTTGCAAGCGACTTCTGCTCTTGGAATGAATTCATCTTTTACTTGTATGATGTCGTAAAGTTAACATTTACCTTTTTTTTAATTTTTCAAACTCATGAACTCATAGGTATTTTATAGGTACACTTGTTATTTTCAGACGTGTTTACCAAAGCGAATCCTGATGTGGATTTTCTGGCCCACGATACCGATGCTTTCAAGGTAAGTGTAATCATTTGTAAACGAGATGTATTTTGCACCTGTATACTATTTCTATAACTAACCTCCTCAGTGCTGCGGGAATTTCGTTCAGTATTAATAGCCTACAAGGGCGCGTGTGGCGCAGTGGTTGGAGGCGCCACTGCGACATGCACGTGGAATCTATCCCAGCGCCCATGGCTCACCAAGCCTTCCATCCCTCCGAAGTTGGCAAACATCTACCAGACTTGTCTGGGAGGATAGCAGCACTGGCTCGATACATCGGCAGGCCACCGGGAGAAAAGGGGAGATATGCATTCAATCACCTCCAAACGATGCTTAATGAAGTCGAATGCATGGCGCATCCCACAGGGATTGATCAACGCCGAGAGCTTTTTCCCTTATCCTTTATTAATAGCCTACCAAAGCTGAAAAGGAGTCCGATATTTGTATCCTAACACAAGGATGAGCCGGTCCACAGTTTCAGAAAAGCGTGGTGGGACAATCTTTAACGATGGCGAGTAGTCTCCTAACGTAGTCAGTTCAGGCTACAGGGAAAAGCCCATTGAAGCCTTAGTGAGCAATTTCGTTATCGTGGATATTGGTTAATCTCATTGTCACATTGCAATCGCAGAGGAACTATCAAATCTGTTTATTTTAAATATTTTTAGTAGCGAATGGAACACATGAGTGATCGGCCGTGATGACTGTTCCATGCCTTCCATGTATAACTTCGGAAATGTTTCTTATTCTTTTCTGAGAGCGCAAGCCGTAAATTCCACATGCTCATCCTAAATCGAGACTGAAGTGAACGACTGATAAGCTTAGTGATGAGACCGATGTTGTCACATCCCACAGTAGACCCCTTTGTCGACCGTGAATTAGACTTTTGGACCCCTACGGCACCTATCATTTCGCGTGGTGATTTTCTGTTTACAGTTCCTGCTCCATTCGATTAGTGTAAACTAAACAATTATCGCTTTCTAATTAGTGAATCTGACGGAACTGAGATAGAAGAGTTTAGTGGTAAAGTGAAGCGAACACAATTAACGGAAAGTACAAGTTTGTGACTCCGCCATTTTAACAGAGAACATCGCTTAAGGCTAAAAGACGATTGAGAAGATCGGAACGGAAGGAATGGCGCTTCGATGATTGCCTCACCAAGGCACTGACTTCTCATTGGAATTTTTCAGGAAGAAACAAACATGCCATTCGGTGTGCGAATTGCCGTGTACACCGCATCCACGCGGTGTTCGACTGGATTAAAGAAATGTGCTACCCTGTTCACTGCTTCATAGTGTAGTATACATCTCGATTATTTTGTTCACCGGCTTATACTTGCCAGCAGCCTATGGAAACAATAGTATAGAAGCTCTAACTTAGTCTTTGTCTTCACAACTCTCATTCTAGACCTGATTATCACTGTCCATCTATCACCTTCAGTTATCCTTTCATCGGAATTCGAGGAGCAATAAAACGAATAGGGAATATCACCGCCAAGCATTTTGGAAGCGAAAGTCACTAAGTGCTCTCCACCTAATGAGCGTGCTCCATAACTTCAACCATCGAGATTACTTTTGACTTAAAGAACGGTTTCTTTAAGAAGGCATCAAGGTATTTGATAAAAAAGGATGAAGCTCTCGGCGTTGATCAATCCCTGAGGGAAACGCCATGCTTTTTAATTGATCATGTAATCCACCCAAACAGGTCTGGTACCGATTTACCGACTTCAGGAGAATGGAAGGCTCGGGATCGGACCCTTGTATATTGTAGGGCACCTCCGAACACTGCGCCACACGCATTCCCTCAGATAAAGCGTAACTAATTGGTGAGAAGGTATTCGTGTAGGAGGAGTAATTTTGTTATAAAAACCGCATCCAAAGGGTGGATTCGGTCAGAGGAACGTGCTGGGAATTTTGCCTGTCCTTTTTGCAAATGTTAGCCGACAAGCACGTAAATAGGCGTTGATCTTTCACTTTCACGCAAACACATGGAAGGGCGACATAAGTAACCTATGTTGTGCGATTTTTCCTTTCTTTCCATTTTGTCATTTTCCTGTTCTATCGTTATGCAAGAAATTTTAATTCTTGCATGGTCTTTCGTTTATCCACTCGAAATATTTTCTTATTATAGTGCTCATCCACCGAACTTCGTCTTTCAAATGATTCAATGATTGAAATAAAGAATGTGCGTGCAATAGCATTCGCACAATTGGACAAACCGGAGTTCTCGAAACAGCAAGGTTTGTAATTAGATGTGCATTTATTTTTTGTGTTAAGGCATAACCTTTTATTTCATTCCATTGTAGTTTACGAACAATGCGCACGTGATTCACGGACCTCAGACATTGTTCCAATCGTCGTTGGTGCTTGTCTGGCTGGCCTAGTTATCATCGTACTTGTTGCATATCTCATCGGAAGAGCTCGCGCTAAGCGTCAAGGATATGCTAGCGTTTAGGACTGTCATTTAATGACAGATTTGCTATCTTTTTAATCACGATGACTTGTTTACCTATGTGTTCTTCGAAGTTTTTCATTTTCTTCACAAGAAAAACCTCTTTGCAGAAGTTGTTACCAGGTCGCCGTAAAGGTGTGTACATTGAAATCATTGGCTCATTGTTGATTACTGCAATATCGTTTTCAATGTAGTCTCACCTGCTAAAAATCATTGTGAAGCCTTATTACTGTTCCTTTTTGTACTTTATTGTATTAACATTCTCTTGCGTGTAGTTTTTTGACGTGTATTTATTAACATTACATCTTATACGTTGCCTCATTGATTTTCTGAATAAACAGTGTAGTTAAGGTTAACAATTAGCTTTAATTGTTGTGGTCACTACCAAAAGCCCATTACATTTATGAGGCCTGAAAAAATGCCTGTATTTACAATAAGCGGGGCTCAAATGTCACCATTGATACCAAAATAGTAAAGTGATATGCCTCCTAACGCTTTACCACATCATAGTGGTTGGTAGGTGTTCCTGGGTGTTGGGCTGCGATGTACAGCGGTTGGGTTGATCTCCGACGGGGTCTCCCAAGCTTGGAAAGAGTCTGGCGTTTGCGTCAGAAGCAATGCTATGAGTAAACCGATACAAGATTTCACCACTGTCATGGCATCAAACTGGTCGCATGGTGGGAATTCTGTCTCTCATCCACAAGTGCGGCGACATGATGTGGTGTTGACGACGTGAGGTGTTCCTGGGTGTTGGGCTACGATGTACAGTGGGGCATTCAACCACCGGCAGGGTCATCCATGCTTGGAAAGAGTGCAGCGTTTCCGTCGGAAAGCCAAGCTGTGAATAAAGCAATGCCAGTGTCCGCCACTGTCCTGGAATCAAACTAGTCGCATGGTGGTAAATCTCCCTATGATCGACAAGGGCCGCGACTGCCTATGGTAGTGGCGATCTGGAGCAAACTTTGGGTAGGGTGACATCGGGACTATAGAGAAACACAATGGATAAACCAGCAAAACTTCGAGAGACGGAGCATAGGGGGACCCGCACAACCAGTGAGGACGGGCCGTCTAGTATCCAAGCAAGTAAAGTGACATACACTCGTAAGCCGTCGTTAAATCATTCATTAGTTTAGATTAAGTGTAGATATCCAAGTGATGTCGGACTTTTGCCCTTAACCTTTAATCTGCTGAAGAATGTATGATCTCCTAGATGTTAAATTAGCTTTAAAATTTAGCTTAGATTCTAGCACTAAATTCTTGGCTTTGAACAAAATAAGTATTAGGCTGTTCAAGAAGTCAGACCAACATTTTCTTGTTTGACTACCGCGTATTTTCGATTGGCCGATTGATATGACTTTGATTGAGCGGACGAGGTTTTGTTTTACACACACTCACCGTGCCTGGTATGTTTCTTTTTGTCAACCAAATGTTTTTTCTTACTGTTCATTCTCGGTGAGACTATTTTTCGAGTTATAGCTACATACTACGCACCTGGATGCATTCTGTTTCAATTCAAATTGGCAGTGGAGAGCCACTTCTGCTTACATCAGGTTAGTTGTTTTCTGAGGAATTGCTCACTTATGTAAGGTCAGATCGTACGCTCTTCAGTGCTCAACTTTTTACAGGTCATATGGCAAGGTTTGCTTCCGGCGCAGTAGTTGCTTCAACAGGCGATAATGCAGTATGTGACGTTGTTTGGATCAATCGTTCATATCCCTAGTAAGATCTTTTTCAGGTTCTGAGCACTTGTGTTTATCGCAAGTCGTCGAGTGATGTGTCAGCTTGCCAAAACTTCGTACCACTGCTAGTTGATTTCAAACAAAGCGCAGCAGCAGTTGGAAAAATACCTACAAATTATCTTCGTCGTGAACTCGGACAGACTGACGCGGATATTCTATCTTCGCGAGTGATTGATCGATCTCTTCGTCCACTTTTTCCAGCTGGATGGGTGAATGAGACTCAGGTGAGTTAACGAATCTTAGGTAGTCTGTATTAAGTTGAAGTGCTGTTATTCAGATAGTTGTGAAACCTCTGTCTATCGAAGACGAAGGTGACGTGGTACTGTTAGGTCTCAACGCCGCTGCTTCAGCTCTTCATATATCATCAGTGCCATTTCTTGGTCCCGTAGCGGCTGTACGTGTTGCGCTTCTTGACCACAAGGTGAGCATTAGTATGAGGTTGCTGCTTTCTCTGCATATGTTTCGAAATTACCTTTTTCAATGTGTATATGCCTATACTTTCATAGTTTCTGCAATTATAGCTAATTCTGAATCCGACACGGTCAGTATTGAAAAACTCGTGTCTAGATTTACTTCTCGCAGGATGTGGAGATCGACGTACGGTAATGATTGAAATGGATGGAAACGTTGGTAATTTTTCTTCGTTGGCTATGAATTCGTTTATTTTCATTGTTACTGCGTTTTTAAGGAGATAAGAACAGAAGAGATCGAAGCAGCAATCGATGAAGGTTTGGAAGCGATTAACAATGTCATGTGGGGTATGCATAAGCTAAGAGATGCTTGTGGCAAGGAAAAAGCTGAGGTTAAGATAAGGGAAATCGTTACTAGAAACTACTTCTTGACAGTTGAAATTTGTGGAAGTGTTTCTATGTCGACTTTTTTTTTCCTACAGCTGTCACTAGCTTCTTATCCTGAAGAGCTCGAAGCCGAGGTGCAAGCATTATGTGAAGAACGGTTGTACTACATTTTGACAGACCCATCCCATGACAAGGTTTCACGTGATGATGCCATTAATGTTCGTTGATTCTGAATCCAAATATATTCTTTTTTTTTCTACTTGAGGGAAAGGTGGATAGATCACGACCAAACCTTAATTTCTTATTTCAGGATCTTGGAAAGGATGTGCTGAAGTCGGTTGAGTGCGAAAACCCTTCCATTGTTCAAGCAATATTCCGGGATATCACCAAAAAAGCAGTGCGGTTCGTGTCCATGTATTTGTACCAATATGTCATTATTTCGAGGACCGGTTAGTAGTGTTTAGTGAATTAATTCTTGAAACTGGTACACGATGTGATGGTCGTGGATTGTCAGACGTGAGGCCTATTACAATGAAAGTCGACGTTTTTAAGCGCCTACATGGTTCGTCGTTGTTCCAGAGGGGACAGACTCAGGTATTTCGTTCATAGCTTTTGGTTTAAATCTTTTATATTTCAGTAGCATTAATTGTAGATTTTGTCCTCATTTAATTACAGGTGATGTCCACCGTTACATTTGATAGCCCCGCTGCTGCGTTTCATTCTGATTCAATATCGCAAATTTTGGGAAGCCAACGAAAGAAAATGTTCATGTTGCATTATGAATTTCCTAGTTATGCAACGAATGAAATCTCGGTTAGTTTGCATAATCATGCTTTCATCTAGCTCCATATGGTGCAAAATTTGCTCAGTGTTTTCTAAATGGTCACTGTTCCGTTTTTTTACTTCCATTTGTTAGGGTTAAAAACTGGGTGTTAAGTGTAGAACTTTTTCTGTACGTCTTCCTGTATTTATGTTTTGTATAGACGTTCCACAAACTTTTGAATCGAAATTGTGAATTGTGAAACATGACCTGAAAAAAAAGAACATTAGTGCGTTCTGCAGAGCTATTTGAACATGGTCCATATTTAAAGCAGTTGTTTCCCTGTAGTCCTCTCGCGGAGTAAATCGAAGAGAGCTCGGACACGGTGCGCTGGCTGAAAAAGCACTCAAGCACGTCATTCCTAAGGAGTTCCCGTACAGCATACGGCTTGCTTGCCAGGTGTGAATTGTACATGTATATATATATATATGTATATATACTTCTTGAAAACTTAATGAAGATAACATGAAGCGAGATTTTTCACCCTCATCTGCATAAGAGTGACTCAAGGGGCGCCAGTAAATCGTCCATCCCGTTCCTTCTCCCTCCTCCTGTCGCGTGCGTGCAGTGGTAGCTTAGTGGGTTATGCTCGCTCAAGGGACTCGTTGAGGAGGAATGTCCATAGGCGTTACCAAAGTTGGCAAACATTGATTAGGCCTTGCTAATGCTTGTTGTTATAGAAACGACCTAATGAGCAAAACGAAGGTAGTGGAACTTCCAACCATCGATTCCAACCACAACCATGTTGTTCCATTCCAGTGTTCGCGTGACGTTCTCGAGGGTAGCGGTTAAAGCTGACGTTTTGGGGGACTTCGCCTTTCTCAGAGCCTGGAAAGGTCAAGTTGACAGCAATCTATTCGGCGAAGCACTTCCATAATCAGACAAAGAAAACGCTAAACCAGGCAACTTTCAATCACAATGAACACAGCTTTGCACACTCATCGCTTTCTATGAGGCTTCCACTGGGTATGCCGCGTGTAGACCAACCGCACAGAATTCACACGGAAACGTAATATTCGAATTTCTCAAGGGTAGCGGTTAATGTTTTTGGCGACATGGGATCGCCTTGACTACCCCCTCTTTTCGCGTCGACGTTAGTATCGTTATAGAATGATGTTATCTTATTCTTGTTGAGCAAACGCGAGGTGTTGTTTTTATTCTATATTCACGAATAAGCTGACGTTTTGGGGGACTTCGCCTTTCTCAGAGCCTGGAAAGGTCAAGTTGACAGCAATCTATTCGGCGAAGCACTTCCATAATCAGACAAAGAAAACGCTAAACCAGGCAACTTTCAATCACAATGAACACAGCTTTGCACACTCATCGCTTTCTATGAAGCTTCCACTGGGTATGTCGCGTGGAGACCAACCGCACAGAATTCGCATGGAAGCGTATCAAGCGTGGTGATCAAGCTTTTTTCCCTGCGGCTCATTTTCGGATTTCTGGAATTAATGCGGAACGCCTTGAGTGTTTTGCGCGCTTGTGTTTTTGACTCCTGTGCCAGGATCGTGACACGTACTTCAAAGTCTTCTCGTTTATGTCTCTGGGTGCTATGCGTGCCTAGTGGGATATTTAGTTTACGTTTGCCGACTAGGTGTTCTTTTATGCGACACAGAGGGGTCTGTCCGTTTCGCCAATGTATTCGTCTCCGCACGCCTTACATAAGATCAGATAAACTGTACCGTACAGTACGGTTGGATACAGGCGTGCGGAGACGAATACGTTGGTGAAACGGGTGGACCACTCTGCATTCGTATAAAAGAACAGCTAGTCGGCAAATGTAAACCAAATACCCCACTAGGCACGCATAGGACCCAGAGACATATCGGGTAGGGCTGTGAAGTACGGATCACGATCCTCGCACAGGAATCGAGAACACAAGCGCACAAAACACTCGAGGCGTTCTGGATTAATTCTAGAAATCCGAAAATGAACCGCAGGAAAGAATGCCTCGTTATCATGCGTGATATTGAGCAGTATATAAGCCTATTATTTTGAGGGGAAGGGCACATTACGATTCCATGTGAATTCTGTGCGGATGGTCTCCACTAGACATACTCAGTGGAAGCCTCATAGAAAGCGGTGGGTGCGCCAAGTTGTGTTCGTTGTGGTTGAAATCTTGGTTTAGCGTTTTCTTTGTTTGGTTATGGAGGCGTTTGACCGAGTAGATTGCTGTCAACTTGACCTTCCCAGGCTCTGAGGAAGGCGAAGTCCGCCGAAACGTTAGCTTATTCGTGAATAAAGATTAAAAATAACACCTCGCGTTTGCTCAACAAGAATACGAAGAATTACTTGATCAGTGCCGAGGTTAATAGAAAGTCGGTCGTGGATGTTATCTTAGTTGTGAAATTTTTATACAGATCACGAGGAATCTTTGTATGCAGACTAGGAGCGCTTTGGCTGTCCAGGGTTTCCACAAACCTCTATCTCAACTAAGTCAAAGGCGTCGTAAATCGATAGTAGAATAGAATAGAATAGTAGAAGAAGTAGAATAGAGTAAATTCCATAAAAGTGAGACAGCGGTCTCTTGTACTCCGCGATACTTCAGTGAGTCCTATTATCTGGTGCTGTTGTCCATCGAACCGAATTCTTTTCGACCTCTCAAGGTCTTCGATTTCTTATGGCATGGTCGCTTTGGTTAGGGGGTACATTCCATTGGGAGGTTAGCACGTCGTACGTTTAAAGTAGGTCTTGTAGAATTACCAGTTGCCAAGTATTGGTCATGATTGAAAATTCGGACTGTAGCACACCATGTTTGTTCCACTTTAATCCATCAGTGTCAATGTGACGTTTTTTGACGTTTTCTGGATCTAGTCTTAGCGAAATACAACCACAACGTTGCTGAGATATTTGCAAAACTCTGGACCGCAGGTGTCTATGGTGGGGAACAAACGCGCTATTGTCCTTTCCGGTGAGTAGCGCGTACACCACCACACCATGCGGGTCCTTCGTTTTGCCCGTCTCTCAGCTAGTTCTATCGATAGTTGAAATCACAATGTTTTTTACCTTTTATTTTCTGCCTACTACAATTTTCACAGCAGGTTATATGAGAAATACAACCAGAACGTTGTGCACCATACAAATTACAGAAAATAAAAGCTAAAACTTTGTGATTTCAACTACAGCCTCAGCTTAACTGGGTTCAGTGCCGATGTGGGCTCCCCAGTTCAATCCCGTAGACGGGTGATTGCTGGCGGCAAAAAGATCGATAGAACTAGCTGAGAGACGGGCAAGACGAAGGACCGGCATGGTGTGGTGGTGAACGCGTTACTCTCCGGAAAGGACAATAGCGCGTTCATTCCCCACCATAGACACCTGCGGTCCAGAGTTTTGCAAATATCTCAGCAACGTTGTGGTTGTATTACGCTTAATAACCTGCCGTAAAAATTATAGTAGGCGGAAAACTAAAAGCTAAAAATCTAGTCTTAGCATTAAATTCTCCAATGATGACCCTGAAGACTATGGTTTTCTCTATAGAACCTCTCCAAGTCCGCATGGAGTGCGTCGGATTAATCTTTGTCGTAGTTTCGTTTCGTTTTGTCTACATCTCAACCGTAAACGCACGATTAAGGTTATTAGTTGTTCTAATGAATCGTTCATAGCCAAACTTGTGTTGATGCGAACGCAACCCCGCCCACTCTTCTGTTGTTGTATGTTCCGATGAACAGTTCTTCTCCGACGTTGAATGAGTGGGGTCTTCTCGTCTGTCATTCCGATGATCTCGTACTATATTATTCTTGTCGGCATGATGTGCTCATTCAAGGAGTCAGAAGCAGGTGTACGTGCAATATGGGTACAGATCGTCACGTTAGTTTTTTGCGATTTAAAAAACTTAGAATGGTCCTGAAATTTTACCAGACTATGTACCCGTCGTACCCAACGCTGCCGTATCGGGGACTTTTTCGTGGTGGGGTGAATGAGGTCCGGTTGTTTAATTGTTTAGCGTTTGATACCCACGTATAGCTTGCTGGGCTTTGAACGTGTTGGCTGGTTATACTCACGGGTGGCTTACCAGTCTCTCCCAGGGCAGACGGGGATTTTATTTGTTACAGACGACTACTAGCTGCCTCCCATGCATTTCTCAGTCACTTGATTGTAGGATTTTGGCCGAATTGACTGGTAGAATTCAATCCTCATAAACGAGAATACACATAAACAAGCGCGCATAAATACGTCCTCGCATACAGAAAAGGCGTGTACTGAATCTGCACAGCAGAAACAGGAACTTCATCCCCTGAATCCACCTGCGTCTCTGGGAAGCATATGGCTACTTTGGTCAGCGATCAAGTCCTCTGCACCGGCTGGGGACACTCCACGCTGCCTCTTGACTCACACGGTTCCTTTTTTTGGTCAGTGATTACCCCTATCCGCCACTAGAGGACGCGCCACGCTGCCTCTCAACTATCTGTCAAGAGATTCCACTGTGGAAAGTTCCGTGGATTTTTCAACCTAGGTTCTAGAATCTAACGGGTCTTCATCAATGGCGTCTGCATGTGGCGGAAGTCTAGCATTACTGGATGCTGGTGTCCCCATATCAGCTTCAGTTGCTGGTGTAGCCATCGGATTAATTACGGATAAGGAGTGAGTCAATGTTTTTCACAATATGTAGTAATTATTGTTTTATTGGATTTTAACAGGTCAAGTAGGCCTCACCAACTACTCACTGATATTTTGGGCATGGAGGACTTCGCCGGTGATATGGACTTCAAAATAGCTGGTAGGTTTAGCACGTGTTAGGTTAACAATAGGGATTTAGGCGAATTTTTAAGGTACTTCTAAGGGATTCACGGCAATGCAGCTAGACGTCAAAATTCCTGGTCTTACTCGTCAACAACTTAGCGAGGCTTTTGTAAGCGGACGAAACGGACTGGATCATGTACTTAGCGAGATGGCAGTGTTACGAGATCGACCGCGGTCGGAGATATAAGCACCTTTATGTATGATTTTGCACTTACCATAATAATAATTACTATTTAAGTGAACATTTCAAAACATCAGTACCAGTCATTGAGTCGATGCGTTTGGATGCCTATAAGCGACAAGCTCTTTTCCGTAGCGGTGGATTACATGCCAAAACAGTTGAAGCCGAAACTGGTGTTAAGGCAATGTTCTGATTATTCATTTTGTTTTAAATTATTTTTACGTTCAATTCCTGGGTAATTTCACATTTCTCAGATCTCCCAAGAAGACGATGCCCATATTAGTTTGTTCGCACCCAACAGCCAACGTTTAGATGATGCGAAAGCGCTAATCGCTAGGTAATTCTCCCCATGATGAACCTTCGCAAATACACTTGCATTTCGGTCTATTGAGTTATTGATAGTCCAGGTTACTTTCTGAAACAGAAGAACCAGTGTTCGCGTTCGGTCAAATGGTTACAGCTGAAGTAGTAGAGTTGCTTGAACGAGGAGCAATGTTGCGACTGGCGGGTGCTGGTCGTCCTATTTTCGTGCCCAATTCGCAGCTACATTCGGTTCCGATTCGACACTCATCTGCTAGCGGACTTCAGGTATCGTTTTAAAATTCATTGGGTAATAGAAAATGCTGTAGAAAAACGAATTTTCCCAATGTTTTTAATTTGTTCTTCAATCTCTCATTCTTGCCACATAATCTCATCTCCTCTAAGGTAGGGCAAAAAACGACCGTACAGTGGCTAGGCCGTGATGCGGATACTGGTCAAATTCGACTTTCACGAAAGACAGTAACGTCTGTAGATTTACCGACCAGAGGACTCAAGATGTAAGCTCGTTATCATTCGTGCCGTATTTTGTTATAGCTTTTATGTTGAGCAACTAAGTCGAGTTTCCCACAGTTTGTTTTTGTCGATGCAATTTTTCATATTTTATTACAAAAATATTCTGCGGTTCCTAAAAAATAATCACTTTAATTGTTTGAGCAAGTGACCATCAGACGGAAAAGTCTTAAAACGTACAATAAAAGAAAAGAAATCTTGATGAAATCACAATCGCGTTGTTCAAACACGAGTTGTTCAAACTCAATCATCAAGATAAAGATTCGAACGAAAGAGGATTCTTTGGAACCCGTAATAAAAAATATGTGACAATTTTAAAACTTGATACAAAGTGAGGTGAGAGTGGTAGAAATGCTGATCACAACATGAGTATAGCAGTAACACCCATTTTTAAAATTCGTTTCATGTATAGTTCTTTTCGACACCAATGTTATGTAAGCAATTGACAAGAGGTGATCAAAGGTTGGTATAACGAACAAGTAACGTAGCTGCAGAGGCTGTGCAAGTTTGATAAGATTGCAGTCCCCCATAATGACTCGCGGGGTGCAGCAAAGGGCCTGGGACTATTCTGATCGCTAAGGCCGTGATTGTTTTTCCCATTTCTCGTTGATTCCCGTCCTACCTTATACATTATGCTACTATTCATTTTATCCCAACTTGTGGTAACTAAACGAAAACTATGGTGGGTGCTACTATTGAAGTTGTGTAAGTAGTTGATGCATCGTGATCATAAATTGTTAATGAGGAAGGAGACCAACATCGTTGTTGTTATTCCTCCTTGGCTCTACACGTAGTTTCTTCATAATCGCTTTCCTCTCTAACGTCATCTAGCTCTCCACCTTTCATAGACCTACATGCAACCTGGAATTGGGAATGTTATCCTAAACTATGTTTTGAATGGACAATGTAAGCAAAAACCAAACCTTTAGAATGACGTATGTCCAAAATATATGAAGAATGAGAAGTGAAGATAACATCACCATTAATATCCTTGGAACCACTGGCCGTTGCCAAATATTTGTCCATTGGTATGATGACTAAAACTGGTTAGTGTAAATATCCGATAATCACGGAATTAGACTAAGCTGTTCTAATCACGTTACGTCAGCGTAAAAATCACACCTGAATCATTTCCGGAGCATCAAACCAAACTGATCGAATAATCCAGAAAGGATAATATATGAGACGTGTTGCTGTCCAGACGATTATAAAAACGACGAACAGTACATTAAGAGCACTTTTCCACTCCGCATAACGTACAATTTTTGCCATCTCACTAAAAGAAATTGATAGAAATTGCAATATCACAGTTAACTGATAACACAGTTGGTCACAAACATGAAAATATCAGCTGCATCGTGAACGAACAGCACGAGGGTTCCTACTCGAACCATGTTCATCGTCCAACTGATGTAAAGCAGTAAAATAGTGATCGCGTGGTGGAGTGTCATCTGCATAAAATCGGCACGACGAATATCGATACACACTGTCCTTTAAACTAACATAAATTTGACTCATATTGGCAACAAGAGCGAGAATGAGTTCCTTACCCGATCAAAAGAGCCCAGTAGAAAGACGCCTCCAGAATGTAATACCACCAAATTGGAGTGGTAACGTTGTGATGCGGCCATCCTCTCCAGCATTCGGACACATCCTTCAGTTGTGGCTGTCCTAACATTATAAGTAATCTAAAATATGATTGTATGTATTATTGCAAGAACAACGCAACACTATAAAATAATACTAGAAGGCTGGTAAGGATGGACGAAAGAATTGGTATTTACCCTGTAATCCATGCACAGATATAGAAGCATAAACGCCAAGCACATTCAGCCACTCGTTTAAATTTACTTTTCCCCACAAATCCACCTAAAATTGCACCATACATATCAATGATCTTGATTAAAGAAAGTACCTAATAACTTCCCTGTTATATGCATCCAAATACGTGGTAGTAAAGGTGAGCAAATCCATCCTCCCAACCATCCGATTGGAAGGAAGACGAATGATTCCAAAAGGAGCCGTATTGCCTGAAAAACGTTTAAGTCGTGTCAGTAGTAGTTTATTGTAGTATAAATCATGTGGGAAACAAAACAAACCAATAGGGCAAAACCAAATACAACAGTATAGATGAGGTCAGCAACATGAGGATAATGTATGCTATCAGAGTCTTTCATGTCCGTCCACGAGACGTTCTCTGGTAACCAGAACGACTCATTCCATACATTCCACATCACTACCGAGGGTAGTACTATGATGTACACGTAATTCCTGAAAGTCTCTAGGAAATATAAAAGAAACGAATGGAAGTGATTTGTAGAGCGTACTATCGTACTATGCGTTTTAAATGGACAGAAAAGAAGTAGCATAATGGAGCGGTACTCAAAAATCAACAGATGTACCAAAGGAAAACATGACAATTTAAAGACTTTTTTTTTTTTGTTAATGTAGGAAGTGAAAACTCCTAGAACATGCCGGCTTTTATTGAACAATCGATTTTCACGTTGATGTACCAAAGGAAAACATGACAATTTAAAGACTTTTTTTTTGTTAATGTAGGAAGTGAAAACTCCTAGAACATGCCGGCTTTTATTGAACAATCGATTTTCACGTTAATCCGCACAATCTACCCACCATCTACACTTGGAGCATTATTATAATTACACGTACAAGAATGCTATTGCAGGGCGCGCGTTGCAGTGGTCGCAGGCGCCCTACAGTACGCATGGGATCGATCACCGCCCTTACCAAATCTCTCCTTTCGTGGTAGGCAATTTGGTACGAGCTGCCTGGGAGGATAGCAGCACTGGGTTCGTGCATCGGTAGGCCATCGCGAGTCATTGTAAAGGTCAAATGTGCATGAAAAATCTACAACGATACTTGATGAAGTCGAATGCTTGGAGCATCTCAGGAATTGATCAACGCCGAAAACTTTATCCTTTACCTTTTACACATATAAGAGCATAGAGTATAATGAAAGTGGTACAAATAAGCGTCAGTAAGTAGTAAGTCAGCGTCGTAAGAAAAGACCTGTCAACAACATTAAGTCATAGGAAACTGCAGTAACATTAGTGAACGTACAACGAACGATATGTTTGTTCGGATATGTTTATTGAAATTCAAACAATATCTTTTGCAAATATAAGTGATCCAATATTAGAAATAAATGATAAAGCTCTTGGTGTTGATCAATTCCTGCAGGATACGGCATGCATTAGACTCCATTGGTTGTTGTAAGAGGTGACTGAATGCATATCTGGCCTTTACGATGACTCCTGGTGGCCTATCGATGCATCGAGCCAGTGCTGCTGTCCTCCCAAATAAGTCTGGTACCAGTTTGCCGACCCCGGGAGATTGAAGGCATGGTGAGGCCAGGAACGCGGGAATCGATGTTATGTGTGTTGCAGGGCGCCTCAGACCACTGCGCCACACGCGCCCAATCCTGCATTGTATACCATGAAACGAGAAAAAGAAATGTGAAATCAGATTTCTCAATGAGCTGAATAGCTGCAAGCGAACAGCGTAGTAGCAAGAACCCCTATGAAACAAGAAAAAGAAACACGCGCGATTTACGTGCACTAAGCTACAACGACGTTAGTTTAATGGCTAATAACAACTATGAACACTTTAGTTTAAAGGATAGTAAAAACTAATAACAACTTCTCGTCAAAAGAAACGCAAAGCAAGTAAGACAAAGGAGAGGGACTTAGTAATAAGTGCACGAGGTGTGACGACAAATATGAAGTGTGTGGCGTAGATGCGTACAAGGTTGTGAATCGATCGCGTGGGCAAGTTGTGGGTGCTATTGAAGCCTACGCATCAAGGTGTTAGGATTCTGAGTGAACAAGTTTAGAAGATGTGCAGTTCATTGATGGTTGTTGAACTATGTAGCCTACAGGGTGGGAGAAAGTGTGGATACGATAGGGGTTGATACGAGACTGATATCTATCTTTCGATAGTCGTTAATTGCTGTCATAGTGGGTGTCTCAATTTCTGAGTGATAAGGTAAAGGGTTTAGATAACACGGGTCAGATTGTTAATAAGATAACATACATAGTGGTATAACTATACGACACTGATGGTAGAGGGTGTACGTTTTAAATTAATGACATCACTGGAGATTATAAGAGAGGCATCGATCGATCATTTACACCAGGCACACAGTTCTACTGGTTTAGCAGTGAACACTGAAAACTACGGAACTGGTTTGTGATGAAGTGTCAATTCCCTGGAAACATATGGTTTGGTAATGTTCAATTTCATCAAAACATAGTATTTTTCCAACGTGACTTCATAATACTAGCTCTGAAAAACAGAATCCGAGAGATCATATATTTGTGCCATCACCGATATACTTACTTACTTAATACTTGAATGGCCCGTCCACACTGGTTGTTGTGGTCCTCAGTACAATCTCCACTTTTCGGAGATTTGCTGGTCAATCATCAAATCATTGTGGTTCCATGGAATCCCGAGGACAACCTAGCCAAAGTCTGCCCCAGGTCTTCACCACCGCAGGCAGTCGCAGCCCTTGTGAATCAGAGGGAGATTTACCAACATGTAACTTTAATTCCAGGACGGTGGTGGATCCTGGTGCTGGTTTACTCTTAGCTAGGCTTCCTGATGGAAACGCAGGACTCCTTCTCAACTTGGGAGACCCTGCCAGGAGACGAATCCCTCGCTGTACATCGCAGTCCGACATCCAGGAACACCTCCTTGCGACGATGAGGTGGTACACCGTTGAGAGGAGTATAAGATATAAGCTTACCAAAAGTTAATCGCCTCTTCATGGCTTGGAGGTTACTCGGGGGTGTGGGGCTGCGATGTTCAGGGGAAAAATTAATCCCGGCAGGGTCTCCCAAGCTGGGAAGGAGCCTGCCGTTTCCACCGGGAAAAGCGGCTAAGAGTAAACCAATACCTGAATCCACCACGGACCGGGTGTTAAACTGGCGGTATGGTGGCAAATCTTCCTCTGATCCACAAAGAGGGGCGGCGGCTTGGGGTGGTGACATCCTCAGGAAAACTTCAGCTTGGCTTATCTGAAGCTTCCAAAAAACTACGATGGCTAAAGATTAAAAGTTCCGGCATTGGTATACCACACGGTGGGAGCTTCCTCCTACGACGTCGGACAGTGAGACAACCGGTGGGAGGTGGTCTTGCACCGGACATCATTAGAAACGGGCAAAACGTACATGCAGTAAACGCCATGAAAACTTCCTGTTGCGCACGTATAACGCTAGAACTGCCTCTTCAGACACCAATCTTAACGCTCATCTTTAGGCTGCTGATTGAACCAATTCCATTTCACCGCCCTACCTAAGGCGGAAAGTGGGAAGACCGACATTCGCTATTTACGTGATAGATCTTTTGTCAATCGTGTTGATGAATTTCCGTTACGAAATATCGGAGGAGTTGGCTCTGTCATACACCCATCTATTTTCCAGCTACTCACCACACAAAATTTTTTCGCTGCGTTTGGTTATTCCTCGTCTCCAACTTCCACATCAGAAGGAAGTCGATATCATCAAGTGTTACTCAACGACATGTACAGCTGATGAGAGCGAACTGGTAGCGTTTTACAAGCAGTAGGAGGAAGTAACCCACAGAGAAAAGTCCTTCTTTAAATTCGTTGCTGGAAGCTTCAACGCCAGATTAGCTACGTCCGACGAAGTTCAATGCGGGATTGGGATTCAGAAAGGGAGGGCGAAATGAGAATGGAAACTGTCTTGTAAGGCTCCTGTCTGCAGTACGCCTTTTCCATGAGCATTCCCTTCATGAGGAAGCAGAAAATTTCCGATGGAAGGGCTCATACCAACATTGATCATGTTTTGACGAACAAAGAATAGCAGCTTAATGGTGTCTTGATTCTGTACTAGATTTAGTCAACGCTTCTCTTTGTTGAGATTGTGGCACATGCTGCTACGTGTACTTTTCGCAACTCACAAGTACAACTGTGGTTTCTGCGCAAGCTAAAGGTCGCATAAGCTTCACAGAAAAATAGGACTTCATTCTCAAACGGGCCGACATCCCCGTTCCGGACGACCGTTACCTACGCAAAAGGTCGATAGAACTAGCTGAGAGACAGGCGAAACGAATGACCCGCATGGTGTGGTGGTGAACGCGTTACTCCCCGGAAAGGACAATAGCGCGTTCGTTCCCCACCGCAGACTTCTACGGTCCAGAGTTTTGCAAATATCTCAGCTTCATTATTGTTATATTTCGCAATGTACCCTGCCATTAAAAAGAGTAGGCAGTAAACAAAAACTGTTAAGATTGAGTAATTTCTCTTTTCCATTTTTTCTCCCTGTTTTTTTTCCATAATTCTTGCTAACAGGAGTTCAGTACGGTAAAGCTAACTCTCTCAAAACAACAAGTGAAGGACTGATGGAAGTATTCTGTTGGTACTCACAGATCCGTCGATTTCTATGAATTATTTACAGTTGATGTAAGCGAAAAGGGGCGAGTCCTCATGTGCAGCTAAAGAATTCCGCGTGTGATGCCACTGTCTTTTCTTAGAAAAATTGATAATTGGCTTACATTTTCTTCTTTTAATTTTTTTAAGCACATATAGTTCTACCAGAAAATTAGCTACACACAACTGTTCTTGCACTACAGCCAAAATTAGTACCTAGAGAGGGCGTTTAGCTGGGTGTTGTACAATGTTGGCGAAATGTGGTCATGTCACACTCACCAAAAGATATGCTAGGCAGGTCCTAACTAAACATAGTCGTGTGATGAAGATTTTCCTAAATCTTTTTAATGTTGATCGGTGTAGTTACGTGAACTTTAGTCCACATGCAAGAAGTCGGGATGTCGTAGAAGAAGTTTAAACTCTAGAGTGGAGCTTTACGTTGTGAATGGTTGCAAGTGAGAAGGCATAGTTGCTAATGACAACATATTCTATTGCAGAAACTTGTTATGCCTACTATTGTAAATAATCGTTTTAAATTTTACCCAAGAAGGGTTTATTATATGCAAACATTAGAAGGTTTATGCAAGAAAGGTCTATTCTTTGCAGAGCACTGCAGTGCTGCCAATTGTAGAAGTTGTAAAACATGCCAGTAAGACATTTTAAAAATATGCATAGGAAACATGTATTTTTTCTAAAAAAGTGCTGTACCTATTTCTGTGTTCTGTCGACCCTTACTCCTGTTTCAAATCACAGTTCATCCATATAAGTAATCCTTGGAAGTCGTAGGCCATGAAGTAAAATTTTCTGGGTTGAATGTTTCCAACATCAGCGACAAAAATGTGTAATAAGACCTAGTGATGTGTTTTTTCCTAGAAATGTGGTTTGCCCAAAAATGCATGCGCACTTGGTGGATGCACAGGGTTTCCAAATACCATAGATAAGTTTATAAAAGTTTTCTCTGTGAAATGCCATCTTCACGTTTGAATAATGTGCCGCTAATCTCTAAATTTTACCGTTTAAGTTCCGACAGAAGCAATGTGGAATTGAAGCAGGCAACCTACTTGGTCCTGAAATATAGCGCACATGCTTCACGTTAACACAGGACATTGAGAAATATCTCTATATATCTCTATATATCAACCAGTTTCGGGCGCGTGTGGTGCAGTGGTTGGAGGCGCCACTGCAGCGCGCACGTGAAATGCGCCCATGGCCCACCAAGCCTTCCATCCCTCCGGGATCGGCAAATTGGTACCAGACTTGTCTGGGAGGATAGCAGCACTGGCTCGATACATCGGCAGGCCACCGCGAGTCATTGTAAAGGCCAGATATGCATTCAATCACCTCCAGCGATGCTTAATGAAATCGAATGCATGGCGCATCACTCAGGGATTGATCAACGCCGAGACCTCTATCCTTTACCTTTACACAGCAGGAAATAGGTTTCCGTCCCTTTTTCGAAAAAAAAATTTCTCCGGAAGAAATATAGATTTCTACCAACATTTTGTTTTACGTTGTTCTTTTGTTCAGCAATCACGAGGTTGTTATACAGCATACATTTACCTGAAGGCGATGGGCTCTGAAGAAGGTGATACTGTCGAAACATCAGCTACTGAACTAAAGATCTTACAGGAGTAGGAGCACCTATCGTTTTTTGCAATCATCTCCTAAAAGGATACTGAGCCCTTTTAGTAAAAGAAGCTAAAACCAATAACAATAAACCTCTTAAAAGATCTCGAGTCGGTTAGTCGCGAGGCTACGTGGCGCATCCTCAGGTGGCGGATAAGAGTTACTTGAAAGTGAAAAGCGACCTCTGCTTCCTTGAGCCGCATGTGGGTCCACAGCATGAACTCCATATATCTGCAGCTCCGATTTGTCACATGCTTTCTATTTTTACAAGACGGATTCATGCATGCATGTGTGGGTGCGTCATAGCAAATGTGGTTTCTACTCTACTAGTAGGCTCACCCAAAATCCTGCAATCAGCTGACAGAGAAGTACATGGGAGGCGGTTAGAAGTCTCCCCCAGCAAATAAGCTCCACTTCCACACCAGAAGAGACTGGTAAGCTACCCTTGAGTAGTACATCCAGCCACCACATTCAGATAATAGCAAGTAATGAGTGTATATCAAAAGGCTAAAAATAGTAAAGGAAACGCGCCTCTTTTCCATGATCCTGAAAGAGCAGCCAATTTTGCAGCGTTAGGTAGGACGAATACGGAGAGGCTACTAAAATCTCAGCACCATTCTGAGCTGCCTAAACTGCAAAGAACCAAGGTGACGATCTGTACCTACAATACACACACACACTCATTCAAGTCCTTGATAAAAGTCTCGATTATTAAAACAAGCAGGATAAGGTACGAGCTCATTGGTATGACTGAGACGAGAACACGCCACCCATTGAAAGCCGTCTATGACTGGATAAGAAGAGTTACTTGAAACATGCAGCAGTAGAGGATTCGACGGCGTCTTTGTTTTCGTCAACACGAGTTTGTCTAAGAACACTGATTCCATCGAAAAACTAACAACCCGAATTAGACCTTTACGACTGAAGAGATGTGCATCAATACCAGCTTCAGCACTCTTCGTCGTTCACACTCCGACATCGAACTATGACGAAGAAAAGTCGAAGCGTTCTATATGGACTTGGAAAAGTTCTGCAGAAAAAAACCATACATTGTTCAATTTCATCACTGAAGATTTCAATAGTAAGATTGGACCAAGAAGAACGTCACATTGGGACCCATGGATTAGAATGGAACGAATATGGTGACCTGCTCTCTGAGTTTATCATGACGACCAGGTCCATCCATGGTAACTCACAATTCCAAAAAATGTATCTTCAACGCTGGAGGTGGGAGTCTCTCAAGGAAGAGTACCATAGCGAAATTTTGTTGTCGTTGTTTTTGTTTGTTGCTGTTTGTTGTTTAGCAATAGATTTTCTTCAAAAAAAAAACTAACTAGGATATACTCTGTACTCTGTACTCTGTGCGGCTGCTCAGAGAACCACTGGTCTCGATTTGTTTTCCAGTGCAGTTTGTTTTTGAATGAAATGAACTTTTCTTACCTCCTAGGTTTCTCCTTTTCTTACCTCCTCCTCTACTTTCCCTGCTTTATTGGCCTACTTCAGCGTCATCACTGAGCTACCGGTGCTCATCGAAAGTCCGACGGTGTCGTTGATATGACTGCAATCTCTACATGTATGAATGTCAATCTTTCTGCTTTTTATCTCGAGTAGTGCAATAAGGCGCTATTGATGCGACTAGTGGCCCCAGGATAAGCTTCGAAATTGCCGTCTAACGACACCGTCTTGATAATGTAGTTACGCAATAAGAATTACTTCTCAATTTTCTCTTTCGCTTTCTTTTTTTTGCTTTTGTCTTGTTTTTTTTTAAATTTTTTTTTATTCTTTTGCTTATTCCAAACTGCTTACACTAATGCCTTCAATCTGTCGTCATCAAGTTCATTGGGACGCCAGCGGTCTTCCTTATCTACGAAGTTGAAATCACCAGACCGGAATTTCCGTAACCATGCTCGCACTGTTGATTCATCAGCACTACCTTCAACCCAAACGCCTCAATAAGTTTGAGCTCATAAGAGAAAATTTGAAGAAAATTCGTAATATGAACACGTATTTAGAGAAAAACGAAATTAGCTTTCTAATGATATATAATACAGCAAAGCACAAAAACTATTTTATTAGCAGAAATACATAGATTCCTGTCGAGGATAGTGACTTCTGCTTCATAATTTCCTCCGTTATGTTTCAGTGCCCTATGCGCGTAGAGTGCTTGCTTTCAATGAGGTTTCAACCACAATAATACTGAGATAGCTGAGAGACAGGCGAAACGAAGGACCCGCATTGTGTGGTGGTGAACGCGTAACTCCCAGGAAAGGACGATAACGCGTTTGTTTCCCACCGCGGTCTGGCCTGCGGTCTGAAATTTTGCAAATATCTAGGCATTATAGAAGTGAAATTGAAATGGTTGCAAAACTCCGCACCATAGGTGTCCGCAAATATCCCAGCATCATTGTGGTTGAGGCACACGTAATACCCTGCGTGAAAAACTGTAATAGGTAGTAAATAAAAAGTTAACATTGTCTTTGGTTTCAATTTAAATACACCCACTAGATGATCTAAGCGGACGCAAGGCTGTCTACCCGTTTCGCCAATGCATTCGTCCCATATGTCTTACAAGAGATTAGGCACACTGTACCCGAACTTATGCAATCACCTTCTCTACTGTTAGCGAAAATTACGCAGTTTTTCGCTGTATACAGACGGTCATATATGCAGTTAAGAACTAGCTGGCGTCTCAGAGTATGCTGTGGCATTTCTATCGCGTTTACGAATTCTGTAGGCCAGTCTTTCTTAAGCAACGTTTTATAACTGCACTTATTTCATTTGAAATAAAGAGCAAGATGAAATGAGCCTTGCTCTCGCAGGAATTATCGTTTGGAACGCGCTTTTTCCTCTTTGCCTTTCTCGAGGAGCTACAATTTCGTAGGAATTCGAAATGGGTTTTTGCCACGCCTATTTCCGGGATTCTTCCTTCTGCTCTCCACGCTGGTGACGGTTCGAACCACATTTTCCATTAGCGCCCTTCAGTGTGTGAGGGGTGAGGAGAGACGTAATATAGGAGTCAAAATCGAAGGTTGGCAATTACACCATCTCCGATTTGCTGTCGACATCGTTCTTGTGACATCAAACATTAGCCAAGCGAAGTGACTGCTTGTTGACTTTGATCAGAGCTGTAGAATGATGATTGGTCGTCGACCATATCTCACAAAAACGGTGTTCATGAGGAACGGATTGGTTTCTTATGCTCCATTCGCGCTCAACGGAACGAATGCCTCCGAATGCTCCAGTTATGTATATCTAGGTCAGAATATCAACATTATGAGCTATTTAGCCCCAAAGTTGAGCAAGACGAAACAACCGCTTGGAAACCATTGAAGAGCATCGAGGATGTCGTGAAGAAAACAACGGGCCCATGACTCCGTGCACACCTTGTGGACTCCATAATTCTTCATGCCTTAAAGTATGCGTCAGAAGCTTGGTCACTGCGCAAGCAGGGTGAAAGCTCACTCAGCGTTCTTGAAGGCCCAGTCGCAAGGGCGATGCTAGGGGTAGCCCGTGAAACAATATTGAGAGAAGGGACCCGAATCTCTGACCTGCGCTAACGCTCAAATTCAGGGATGCCGTTCTATACGCCAAAGTGTCGAAAACAAGATGGACAGCACACGTAATGCGTGTGAATGACAACCGATAGACAAGAGCCGCTAGTGACTGGAATTCCTCGAGATATGAAACATACTGCAGGAAGACCGCTAACCGTATGGTCAGAGTTTGACACAAAAATCCTAGAAGAAAAGTATGATGCTCAAAAAATTGCAAAAGGAAGCAGAATTCACTATGCTACTTTGTCAGCCAACAACAAAAATGGAAGATTTACTGACGCCCACCCGAATCACTCGACGATCAACGGGAGGTGTTGAGGTGACAGATGAAGTTCCACAATCCTAAAGGCATAGAAGATGCTTAGGATGAAGTAGTCCATCGTAAAACTTGACACAAAGCTAGGAATTCAATAATGGCATTTGGCATGAAGTAGCACGGCGCACCGAGATAGTAAACCTGAAATTATAGATACGCAAGAAAATAACTTTTGAGATTAAAACGAAGAACGGGGATGGATAGTGCTGTGGAGGTGATATCGTTTCTCATGATCACGATACTTGTTCGACTCCGCCCAATGCTTAACACGCCTCTCGTGCCACCGATGACGGGAAGTTGCTATCACACTTGTCTGAGGATAGCTCACTTCACGCAAACCAAGTGGGAACAGCACGGTTAACCCAGCATTCCGCTACAGTCAACTGGACGGACGAAAGCACACTTGAAAAGTTGCAGGAGTTTCACGTATTGAGGTCCTAGGAAACGAATCGAATGCAGAAAATTCTTGGGTCCGCACAGCAGTTTTCAAGGCGGGTCATATAAAAAAAAAGCCAGAAGCATCTGAAAACATTAGGCATTCTATCGCCTCTCTCTAAATGGAATATCAAAAAAAGTTCGAAAATTCAACTGCGCACAACACTAGGTTGAGGAAGCTCTAAACAACGTGAAAGAGGATAAAGCATTCAGCATTGATCAATCGCTGAGGGATGCACCGTGAATACGACTTTAACAGGGAACGTTAGATGTGATGGAATGCATATTTGACCTATGCAGTGACTCCGTTGGCCAACCGAAGTATAAAGTCAGCCCGTCAGTCCCTCAGTTAAGGCTGCTACTAAGTTGCACACGCGGCATAGATGGTTGCATTCAAAGACCACGAATGTATTGCGGACTATCTCTAAGCACCGCTCTAGTTGCCCCATTATCAGCCTGATATCTGAGAATTAAGCAGGATAAATGACGGGATTCACAAGAAGATTCGTTTATTCACAAGAACCATAAGAGAAGCATACAATGAGCACTACACTAAGGATTTTCGTAAAATTTGATAGGATCATGCTGAGCAAAAAAAAACCAGTACTGAAACTGCCATAAAATTATACACACAACATTGTACACCTAATTTTGATTTCCATACTCGAAATCTCATCGCAAGAGGGCATTCCGATCTAAACGAATAACGCGTTCCACTATTGCACTGCAGAGTCGTGGATTTCTGCTTTTCAATGCCGACCAAGCTTCTGTATTCAACATATCACATCTATATGCTTTCATCTGAAATAACTTAGAACTAAATGCTACAGTATCGGTAAGAACTAAGTTGTCGTCTCGACTTTAAATAACCACACGCTTTATAATTCCCATGAAACTTTTTTATACAAAAAAGGAAGAAAAATTAAAACCCCGCGGCACGATGTTTGCCATCGAAAGTATACAAGGAACCTCCAAAGCCACATGCTATAAAGGAGGCTTTGAGATACAATGGCTCATTTTACATGTCCAATTTATCTCAGCAAATGTTGCTTTAATTAAACATTAGCATCTTATCAAATGCAAGAAATAATGGAGTGTTGGACGCAAAGGAAATAGTGAAGAACAATATTGGGCACTCACAAAATCAATGCAGTGCTCGAATAAATAATTCGCTTCGTGGAAATCGGCCATCTCCAAACAGTCGATAAGATTTTCAGAACAAACTCTAAAAAGGCAACAATGACAAGAAAAGCCAGCAGAACAAACTTTCGTCAAATCAACGCACTTCCCTCTCACTCTTACTTAGTTGAAAGCAATAAAAGGACATTAGAACAACACAGGCTGGTTCCACATACCTCGGAATGAGGTCTTTCTCACACATCGTCGAAAGACCGGGAATATTGAACTTCTGCGCCAACTTCATAACGTCAGAAGCCTCCTACAATTTACTACATGAATATAGTGAAGAAAAAATCCTAATGCAGCCTATGAATAAATTGCCAAAAGTACCTTCAAGTCTAAATCCTGCAGAGATATTGAACCCGAATAAATAAAAATCAGCATAGTCTTCACCGCAGTTGGCGAGAATTCGTCAATTACTATCATACTTCTCTAAAAGTTCAGACTTAACTCTCCGCAATTCAAGAAAAGAAAACATATGTTTTAAGAGCCATAGCACACCCAGTGGGTATAAAAGCTGGCTAATTGGGCACTCTGAAATGCCAATTAGTCCACAACCGTTAGTATGACCTCTGTGCTTACGGCGGAATTGCATAATTTGCCCTCACGCTAGGAATGGTGGTTGCATGTGTTAGGGTGCAGTGTAGCTGATCTTCTGTAAAGCGTGCGGGACGAATATACCGGGAAGATAGGTAGACGACCACTCCGTGTCCGTGTGAATGTACATCGAGACGGTGAGCGTAAAGTTAGAGAAAATTCTTCACTAGGTGCACATGGGACACAGACATATAGCGGGGAATACTTCGAAGTAGGCTTCAATATCCTCCCACATTAATCTAACACTTCAGCGTGTGGAACCCTCGAAGCATTCTGGATAACTTCTAAGGATCTAAAAATAAACAACGGTGGAAACCCTCATTCCTACACGAGACCTAACATGTTACCTGAGACTGATAATTTAAAGCCAAAGTGGCGTATTACTCAACCATGTGGGTACACGGTTGTTGCCTACATCGAAAAATCAATAGAGAACTCATTGAGAGTGGCGGTTAAGTGAATAAGTAAAATAACGACCTCATGTTTGCTTGCCAAGAAAACAGCTAGCTAAACCTTTCCAAATTTGAATAGGCAATCTTGTTGAGTTATGCATCTACTATTTAAATAAACTGTTCACAAACGGTCAATTATAGATAGCTCTACATCGGTGTTACTAGTCGTCTGTTCCTGTCCGATATGCCATAAGCGAATCAAGCGATCGAACAGCGCGTTCAGCATTACTGATTCTCAGAGCTGCGCTAGAAATTAGCGCCTATCTAATACGAAACCCAACAAAATGATATACCTGTGTTTTATCCATAGCATTTTCGAGCATATTACGGAAAACATTTGAATGTGTGGCAAGCTTGTACTTGTGTGCAGCAAACACCATTCGATGGTCACCGAATTCAACAATAACATCAACATCGGAATACGTGGAGCTCTCTGTTTCCGTAAGCATTGCAAGCTCTGCAACTGTCACATTGGAGTCTATATAATAACGAAATAGTCACCCATTCATCACTCTAAGCCATTTTTCACTCATTTTACTACTGATCGCGCGATAACGGCCAGAAAAGCGCTGGACCGTGGTAATACGTGAAGAAAAACCCCTTCACTATTTTTAAACACTTCATCTTTTGTTTCCAAATAACTTAGCAGTGCTGTTAGAATACATGGTAACCACCTTGCGAATTTTGACAATGTGGGCTTTTTTCGTAATATGAACGAATTACGTGGTGCCTACCATTTTCCATATGAACTCGAGATGTTCGCGTCGTTTCCAATATTGCAATATCACTTAGCTGCGTTTGGCTATACAGTGTGAAGTCAGCGTCTGATAAGTATTCAAGTGTACATTGTATAACCAAAGACTGGTCTGCTCTCACATAGCTTTGAATCTGGATAAATAACCATAGATAAGTGAAAAATTCAAAAGTATTCTAAGAATATTGGCCCAATGTCTTAGATCATATCGAACACTTTTACTTTTCTTCATGAGCAAAAAATACTATGGTAAAGAAGACGGGAAAGTGAAACCAAAGAGGAGAATAGTAGTAAACGCCGGCAAACCTCCTGTTTCGGGATATGTCGCAAACACCACGAACGATTTCTCGTTGGTTGCTTCGTATGGAAGTAAGCCGTGCCAGTACTACTAAACCTAATTTCATCGTCATCATCCAAGAAACAGAAGCAGTAGTTGGCTTTGATGATTACCTAAAAAATCCGAAGTCACGCATCCAAACTCGACGTTTTGAAATCGAACACGACAATACCTCGCCAAAATAAAATACAGTCAACATCTTTAAGAACAGCGATACGTCATTTTCGCTCTCTATGGTTCTGCCTCCAGGATAAAGGCACAGCTGCCATGAGACGTAAGACGTTCGAGGAGAACTGATAGCAAAAAGTATACGAAGAGATTACGTAAAACAATTATGTTCAGTAAACTCTGTGTGAACCAACCTGAAAATTGTGCTTCGAAAGCAAAAATTAGATGGAGAAAGGCTCAACAAAGATGGAAAATTGTGTACCTAAGAACAAGATATGAGAAAATGGCAAGGTTAGTATATACAACCAGTAAGTACTGTGAATCTGTGAGTGAGTTGAACAGGTTCGACGTTCGTTACACATTCGTTCGCCACTGATGATGCTGATGCTCGTACAATACCATGCGCTCCTTGTCTATAGAAATCTCTTCTTGAAATTGAAGTGCTCTTGCGTCGATCATTAGGACGAATCCTTGCTTCCTGGTTGTGTACTTCTGACATCAAAATGCTGCAAAATACAGATAAGCTAAAGTGAAGGAATAAGAAAATTTGCAACAAAAACAATTCTCTTTACTATTCAGTGACCGCTGGATAAAATAAAGTAAAGCCATAGAATAACTGAATAAGGTGACGTAGAGACGTAAAAAAGGTGGTAACGGGAATCATTAAAATGTCGACGGCCTGGGAGGAATAGATCTTCAAACATTGATTTCTTGGTGGTGGATGATGTAGCATACGCTGTGACGATGTGGCTCAAAGCGAGCAGATGAACCACGGGAAGCAAAACAGTAGACTAGTCTATCCTACTAATTGTCAAAATTCAAACTGGCAGTCTGAATCTTCAGAATTATGGACACTTACAAGTTCGTGCTTTTCTGAACGTCCTTGCGGTAGGAGTGACCTTGTCAGAGAAAAGACATGCTTCCAGTGTATAAAATACGAGAAGCGCGAATCTAAGCACTAATGAGATCTTTCTTCAAAGAGATTATTTCAATTTTGAAACCAGCTGAAAATTGCATGCCCGCACCTACGGCATTCAGACGAAGTAGTTTTCAGAGCTTTGAACACAGTGCTTTAATGCTAACAAAGGGCTGTTGGAGACGAGCCTCCGTAACTTGTTAGTCAACCCAATCCAGAACCAATTTCGAATAAACTACACGGACTCATGAAAACGAAATGACAAGCATAAAAAGTGCATCAAAAGGTGCAAGCATAAGAACGTTTCAACATGCGCGCCACCCCGGTGGCGTTGCTCCCTGAAACGAAGTATTCTGTTTGAGACCGCACTCACGCTACCGCGTTAAAACCCGTTGAAGCGTTCCAATGTGAACATGGCAACGGGAAAAGAGTAAAATAAGAATACAAAAACTTATACATATACATATATATAAGCATACACATATATATGTATGGATACTGGTTGACTTATAGCAGGAAATAAACAAACCCTCTCACGATCAGTGCTGGGCAGTTTGTCAGTTCGCCATTCGAAGGAAGGCAAGTGACAGTCGGGGACAAGTCTATCTCTTTTTAACACGTTCTTCCAAAGTTTTCTTGACGACAGCCAACTGTTTAATTGACCACATATCTCTTGATGAGGTATGTAGTTACCAGAAGACCAGGAAAGCAGAGTTGCTATCGCCCGGGTATTGTTAAGGTTAGCCTAACTTCTAAACTTTAAGTGGCACAGGTCTTTTCACTTAATAACGGCCCGGTTAGACACTATGGTGTCCAAAATGTGTTTATCTGGATCATACACTCGTTCGGTGCCTCACGGAAGCAGATAAAAACAGCGAAAGTAAGATAAGAAAGGTCTTTTCCTACAAATAGTGATTTACGAAGAGCCTATTTTTTAAAAGGTTCACTGACCGGGAGTACCTCAAAAACTAAGTGCCATTTCATTTCAATCACGACGGTATGGTTTGGAGTTTGTGGATATACGAACCATCGCAAGAGATCCATCATAGGGTGCAAACACTTCCAAATGCAGACCGCGTTGTATTTGCATAATAGAGCCCCCTAACGCACAGTAAAGAAACAGCTAAACGTTATTAAATAACAAAAGCTTTTGGCGTTGATCAATCACTTAGTGATGCGCCATGTATTCAACTTCGTCAAGCATCGTTTGGAGGTGACTGAATGCATATCTGGCCTTTACAATGACTCGTGGTGGTCTGTCGATGTATCGAGCCAGTGCTGCTATCCTTCTGGACAATTTGCTGACCCCGGAGGGATAGAAGGCTTGGTGAGCCATGGGCACAGGGATGGACTGCACGTGTATTGCAGGGCGCCTCTAAGCACTGCGTTACACGTGCGCCTCAATCATTGTTAAAAACAGAAATCACTGAAAATGAAAATGAAAATCAAAAATCAAAACCACCGGTTCTCCCTTACGAAATCCGACATGCCATTTCATCGGTGAAAAATCGATCAGCACCAGGTTCGGGTAGGATAAGATCAGAACGTCTGAAGAACCTTCAGGTCAGTCCTCGTAAGCACACTGGCCCGGCTCTTCACACGTTATCTGTCTGAATGCAAGGTCCCTAGTCAGTGGAAGGCCAGCAAGACCGTGTTGTTGTTCAAGAAGGGCGACCTACACGATATTGGCAACTATCGCCCATTCTGATGGCTGTCTGTCGTCTACAAACTTTTCATTCGAGTCATCCTAAACAGAATTGACAAAACACTGGACGAAGGACAGCCGGAGGCCCTTGGAAGTTCCAGATAAGAGTGCGTGTGGCATAATGGTTGGAGGCGCCGCAGCAACGCGGACGTGGAGTCGATTCCGCCGCCCATGGCCCACCGAGCCTTTGATCCCTCTGGAGTCGGTACATTGGTACCAGACTCGCCTGGGAGGAAAGAAGCACTGGTTCAATGCATCAGTAGGCCACCGCGAGTCATTATGGAGGCTAGATATGCATTCAATCATCTTCAACGAAGCTTAATGAAGTCCAATGCATAACGCATCCCTTAGGGAATTGGTCAACGCCGAGAGCTTTATCCTTTATACTTTATACCGGATATGCAACTACTCTTAGGTAAAGCAGACGTAAGCAGTTTTATTCTTGTTTCTGAGTGCTGAGTGTGTTTAATTGGATGAAAAGTGGAAAAAAAATTAAAACCTGAAGCATTTATTGGTTCGAATGTAATTTACATCAGGTAAGTTGAACATCCAGGTTCTAGGTACACGAAATCCAGTCAGTGATATGGAAAGACCTGGATGTTTTGCTGGAAGGCACCAAGATTTTTCGTTGCTTACAGCGTTTGCGATGTTTCGAGAATACGATCATTTAAATGTGGACTGCGCTGATCAGCATAATATCATAATTGTTATATTGGAACCTATGTCTATGTCAGGTAGTGTTAAAATTCGTTTCTTTCCACTTAAGGCTTTTGTTCTTTTCTCAAACTTACTCCAGGAAGACCACCCAATTGATGGTCAGAGTTTTTTTCGAATATTCTAGAAGAAAGATATGAGCGAGTTTTCAGAGCAGGTGGTACTCACTAGACCACATTTGTAGGCAATATTTGAAAATGGAAGATCTAAACTGTGGTCAAGAGCTGGTCGTGCATGTAATACCACATGTGCTTGTTGATAGCAGGATGTCCAGGACCGTCATTTAGCACGGTTTCCGAATGTGAGGATTCTGGACCAATTCTTGAATAAAGGAATGCATTTGTACAATGATAACTTGCATAGAGTTTTTTTCCTTGATGAGCTTGCACGTGGTTGATAATAATATCTATTATCGGCTAACGTTTCGAAGTCTTCGTCTTCATCAGAGCCGATGATCCCAGTCGATGGTCCAGGCTTGTTATTCGTCTCGATGTGGCGACTTCGCCTTCGTGTCGAGTCAGGTCTTCTTCAGCGGTCCATCTCCTCGAATGAGGCACACTCATTCAGTGGTGCCCTTTTATACACGATGCTGATGGTGAATATAATGATAATGTCCGTTGATAACTATTTGTTTTTCTTCCGGACATATATCATCGCGCACATCGTGCAGAAGTCGGTGTTATCATTAGCTAGCACAAAGCGTATTATCAATCCGAAACCGACCTTCCTTGAACCTCGGTGTGCTTAATCAATA
>MQTX01000304.1:185923-201304 GCA_009735665.1 Angiostrongylus cantonensis
CCATCGGTTATCATTCATACGCATTACGTGTCCGGCCCACCTTATCTTCGACTGTTTGGCGTATAGAACGGCATCTTTGATTTTCGATCGTTGACGTAGATCGGAGCTTCGGATCCCATCCCTTACTTGTGTGAAACGGAAACGATACTCCTAGCATCGTCCTTTCGACTGAGCGTTCGATAACGCTGAGTGATCTTTCATCCTGCTTACGTAGCGACCAAGTTTCTGACGCATACGTTAGGGCAGGAAGAACCGTTGAGTCGAAAAGGTGGGCACGGAGTCGGGGGTTTTTTGTTCTCTTCACTACATCCTCGATGCTCTTGAAAGCTCCCCAAGCCGCTCGTTTCCTTCTGCTCAGCTCTGGAGCTAAGTCGTTCATCATATTGATTTCCTTACCTAGATAGACATAACTGGAGCATTCGGAGATATTCGTTCCGTTGAGCGTGAATGGGGCAAACAAAACCAATCCGTTCTTCATGAACATCGTTTTCTTGAGATTTAGTCGAAGACCAATCTTTCCACACGCTTTTCAAAGTCGGCAAGCATGCGTTCCGCTTGGCTAATGTCTGGTGTTATAAGAACGATATCATCAGCAAAGCGAAGGTGGTGTATCTGCCGTCCATCGATTTTCACTCCCATATTATCCCATTCCAATGCTCGCATGACGTTCTGGAGGGTGGCTGTGAATAATTTTGGCGAGATTGTATCGCCTTGCCTAACTCCTCTTTTGACGTCAACGTTAATATTGTTGTAGAATGGTGAAATGTTGGTTGTGAAATTCTTGTACAGCTCACGAAGAATCTTTATGTACTGAGTAGGAACTCCTTGACTACCAAGGGCTACCATGACTGCTTCTATCTCAATTGAATCAAAAGCCTTCTCTAAGTCGATGAAAGTGAGACGCAGCCGCCTTTTGTACTCTCGCGTTACTTCAATGAGCCTTGTTAACGTGTGAATGTGGTCTATCGTACTAAATCCTTTTCGAAACCCTGCTTGCTCGCACGGCTGTCCTTCGACCAGTGTTCTATCAATCCTGTTCAGGATGACTGGAGTGAAAAGTTTGTAGACGACGGACAGCAAGCAGATTGGGAGATAAATGCCTATATCGTGTAGGTCGTCCTTCTTGAACAACCACACGGTCTTGCTGGTCTTCCACTGAGTAGGGACCTTGCATTCAGACAGGTAACGTGTGAAGAGCCGAGCCAGTGTGCTTACTAGGACTGGCGGAAGGTTCTTCAGATGTTCTGATCTTATCCTGTCCGGACCTGGTGGTGTTCGATTTTTCACCGACGAAATGGCATGTCGGATTTCGGAAGGGCGAACCGGTTGAACAGCATATCCATCCTCTTTTATTTCATAAGACGGGAGATGTACGTGGCTATCGTGGAGATCTGAGTAGTAATCGTGGATGATTTTCTCCATTGACCTGGGGCAGACTTTGTCCAGGCCAACCTCGGGACTGCAGAGAACCAAAATTGCTAAGCCAGCAAAACTCGGAAAGATGGAGATTGTGCTGGGCCCGCACAACCAGTGAGGAACATCCAAGTGTCCAAGTTAGTTGTCTCGACATCAGTGTCTTTGCTGCATTGAGTCCTTGAAATAATTTTACTGAATAAAATTATGTTCGTTGATTTAGCAATTACCTTGCAGGAAGCAAGCGACTCCTCCCAGTATGTTTTATTAAATGGGTGCATGTGGCATAAAGGCTAAGAAACTCTGGCAAGACGTGAAGCTCGTAGTAGTGAAAACCGTACTGGCAGTGGTTCCAGAATTACTGATTGATTCCTTACGAACACCAATTTTACTACAAACGCAGCTCTTAGTGCCTACATGTGTTTTTATGTTTTTTTCTCGATTTGAGTTATGCCGTGGCAGATGTTCACCAGTAAAATGCATCTCTAGCAAAGACCATTCGAGAATAAAGAGAGTGGAATGCTCTGTTAGCGAAGCTTACTGACTTTTTCTCACTCATATAGATGCAGTATATATTGTGGAAATGAAAATCTAAAAGGATATGGTGTAGGATTTTTAAAATTTTCATAGTTAATAAAAGAAAGTGATTGAAATCCAGAAAGTCCTTCAAATCCTTCCTCATATAGTAACTTACTTACTTGATAGTTGGACGGCTCGGCCACAATGGTAGTGCGGGCCCCAGCATAATCACCATTTTCGGAGAATTGCTCATCAAGCCGTCGTCACCACCACTGGTATTCGCTACCTTTGTGGATCAGAGGAAGATTTACCAATATGACTTTGCTACCATGACGGCGGTGGATCCTGGTATCGGTTTACGCTTAGCTAGGCTTCCTAACGGAAGCGCAGGATTCCTTTTTTTTATCATCTTATTCCAAGCTCACCGCTTCCGTATTTTCTGCTTTTTTGACTATGACGTCTCAAATTTTCTAAAGAAAT
The DNA here is from genome assembly GCA_009735665.1 of Angiostrongylus cantonensis. Taxonomy (NCBI): domain Eukaryota; kingdom Metazoa; phylum Nematoda; class Chromadorea; order Rhabditida; family Metastrongylidae; genus Angiostrongylus; species Angiostrongylus cantonensis. The sequence goes on from MQTX01000304.1 coordinate 188,336, forward strand.
TGTATAGATTTATCGTTGGAAAACATACCCGACATGTAGCGGTGAACACAGATTGGTAACACTTGCAGATGCCTGTTTTATTTCGATGACGCAACTGCACACTAGTAATCGTTGAGTACACTAATAGTATCCTACATTTTTCGGTGTGATAGGTAGTGTTTGAATGTACAGCGAAGTCTACACCACCGGCATCAGTCCTTTGCGGGCAGCATGAATCTTATGTTTCAAGGTGACTAAGCTAATAGGAGGTTAGCAGAAACTTTATTCGGCTACTATTTTGTCATCTTCATCTTCTTAAGACCTGAATTGATCGGAGTCATGGGTCGACAGTCTTTCATCCTCGCTGTGTTGTAGTCGACTTTGGATCACCGCTCAATTGAAATGACCTCTCTCAACGAAGCGCTTTTATATGGGTTGGTCGTTGATATACTGATTTTCCACTGATAATGACTTGTTTTGTCAGACCGTCAACTCCTCCACGAAACTATGACGGCCCACATGGCGAGGACGTGCAAACCTGGAACTTCCACCCTGATCAGTCTGGTTCTGAAGGAAACAAGTTATCCACTTCGCATTTCCTTAATCTTCCAAGAAGACATTATAAGGTAGTCTTATCGAGATTAACGAGAAGTAGCTTTTTGAAAATTTAATCCCATTATTGAATAGGTACGCAATAGGTTTTCTTGGTCCTGGTCTAGAGGAAGGCATCGAATTTTAATATCTCTTGAAGCAAGGAGAGTTTGACAGGTTGTGTTTTCTAATTTATGGTCTGGTTTTGTAACGCATGCCGAGAAGTATTCTCGATGGGATGTAATTGACGTTTACTTTCGGTCTTGAATCTCTGATGTTCGGGTCACCCGAAATTTGCTGCTAAGGATTTTTGTCTCATTCGCATTACTCTTCGACAACAGCACCCTCTGTGTTGATAGTGAATGTAGAGTTTTTCTTGTTCCCTAGAACAGCATTTTTTCTCCTTGGGTGCTCAGATTGCTCCCACAATGAAGAGCCGGATGTCGTGGATGAGAGCACTGGGACCGAGTTCCATTAAATAATCTAGGAAAACCTCGCATTAGTTTAGTTAAAGAGTTCGAAAAGCCACACTGTTCGAAACGTGGTACTTCGAGTATTGGCTTGGTTTTCGGAGGATTCAAATAATCAGACATCGCAGTAGGATGATATCGTCTATGTATGTGTCTTTGTTATCTGTCAATTGTTCGAAGCCACGATACCCCAAAGGTCGGCGTTCATTTACTGCACATGGAATATTTCGTTTTGACAGTGTTAAAGTTTGTTTCCATCTTTGTATTTGTAAAACTGTTATGGTGAGGTACGGTATTTCATCATTTTTCAAACATTTCGAATTTCTTAAATCATATATTATGTGATTGTTAAGACCTTACCAAATCCCCGTGACAGTGAGGTTACCTCAAGTCTTTACCTGTCGACTACTATATTTGTGTCGAGTCTGAGACGCGTAATTAATTGAGCTTATCAGTTTGTGTCATTGCTTCTTTTCTTCGTGAATTGGTAGCTGTCAGCAGAAAGCACGAATCGTCTATGCACTTAGTGCATTATTTTTCCAGAGATTGCCGAATTCAGTTGTACTTCGTTGGAAACGAAATCGAAGAAAATTTAAGGAGATAATCCACCGTGTTAATGCTGATGCGAATGCTAGAAGTAATGGTGCATATAGTTGTCTAATAATAGTTCTAATGTTGTAGACTTTTTTTTCTCCATAATCGTAGCCTACATGTTCTTCCAGATCTTTCGTACCAAGGCTTCGCCAACTTCACGAATTTTCGCCAACCGTCATTTTTGACCAGCTTTACAGTGAGAGTCAGTTCGATAGTAACGTATATAAGTGCTCTTCGTCACAAAGCCGTACGATCAAGGCGCTCACACTGTGAAGAGGTACACAAGAAATTTGGAAACTCGGTCTTCATTTTCTTTCTTTTTGTGTTTTCGTTTTAGCCTGTTTTGGATGTTCTTGAAACACCCCTGACTGCCTCCTATGTACCACCCAGCGACTTTGTCGTGCGACCCTCATAAATCTTCCATTTCCCCATGCTTCGTGTAGGAATAGCGCCTTGCGCATCATATCTTCCTTTTGGGGTTTTCATAAGGAATTCTGGCCATCGAATCCGTGGTCTTCTAGTCTTCCTCCTTTTCGTATAACGTCCCGTTGTATTCAGTCGCTGGTGGTTCGTGTCCACTGGTTGTATACGCACTGTCTCAGGTAGGCCTGGCTTTCCACAATTTGGCGTGTAAAACGACATTTTTGATTTTCGATCGTTGACTTAAATCGAGGCTCCAGATTCCTTCCCTCAGTTGCGTGATACGGGAGGCTTCAAGCATTGTCCTTTCGACTGCGCGCTCCTTGTAGACAAGTGTGATTTCATTTCACTTATGTAGCGAACAGATTTCAGATGCACAGATGTTCAAGACAAGGTGAATCGTGATGTCAAAACGTGGGCAAAGTTTGGTCGTTCTTCGTTCTCTCCACTACATCCTCGGTGTTGTTGAAAGTTTCTCAAATCACTCCTTTGTCCTGCTCAATTCTAGAGTTAAGTAGTTCGTCATGTTGATTTTTCGACCTATATAAACTTTGGGTAGTGGTTGGAGGCGCCACTTCGACACACACGCGGAATCGATCTCCGCGCCCATTGGCCCGCCAAGGCTTCCATCTCTCCGGGGTCGGCAAATTTGTACCAGACTTGTCTGGGTGGATAACAGCACTGGCTCGATATATCGGTCGGCTACCGCTTGCCACTGTAAAGACCAGATATTCTAACGATGCGTAATGAAGTCGAATGCATTGCGCATCCCTCAGGGATTGATCAACGCCGAGAGCTTAATCTTTTTATTTTTTTTGTATAGACGTACATGGAGCATTAGGAAATATTTGTTCCACTGAGTATGAATCAGGCACACAGCGAATCCGTTCCTCATGGACATCGTTTTTCTTAAATCTAATCGAAGACTAATCTTTCAACAGGCTTTATCAAAGTTGGCAAGCATTCGTTCCGGTTGGCTAACGTTTGGTATTATAAGAGCGAGTTATCAGGAAAACGAAATTGATGTAATTGCCGGTCATCGATTTTCACTGCCATGTCGTCCAATTCCAATGGTCGCTTGCCGTTCTGGAGAGTGGGCAAATAGTTTCGTCGTCGTTATGATATCGCCCTGCACATCCCCTCTTTTAACGTCGATGTTGGTACCGTTGTAGAATGCTGATATTTTGTTGGTGAAATCTTGATGTTGAAGTGTTCAATGGCGTTGACCTTAATGTATTTGTGGTCTCCTCTGTAAAATTTCTTTAAGTACGTAAAGAATGCTTCCATTTCGTCCACTTCATAATTTGGTGTCAGTGCTTTAGCGGCGAAGATTATCAAAGCCGGTATTGATCTACATACATTCAACCGTAAACGTCCAATTTCGATGATTAGTTGGTGAAACCTCTCAACGGTTTACCGCTTAATGGTGGCTGAGAGGTGTTCTTAGCCGATGGCCTGCGATGTGCAGTAGGAGGGTCCATCCCCCCATGGGATCTTCCAAGCTGAAAGGAAGTCAGGCTTTCCCACTAGGAAGCCTAGCTAAAAGTAAACCAATACCAGGAGCCACCACCGTCCTGGTATCAAGCTACTCGCGTGGTGGCAAATCTCCCTTTGATCCACTGCCACTGTCTGTAGTGATGGGGACCTGGAACAGACTTTGGTCTGACCGACCTCGGGACTCAAGAGAACCGAATTGGATAAACCAACAGAACTCCGATGAAATCTAGATTTTTCTGGTACCCGCATAACCAGCCAGGAAATGCTGTTCAAGTATCCAAGTTGATCGAATTAAAGGATGTTCATGGCCACGCTGTTGCCGTCTACTTACCTACCGTCGCATGCTCTGAGAAACAGTTCTTTTCCGGTTTTGTAAGGCGTCATTTAATAGGTTACATCTTTTCGTCTCGGCCAGTTTGATGACGTTGTATCTTAACTTTTCTTTTTGTATGGTCAAACCTTCTATCGAGAGCCCAAGTACAATTGTAGTTGTAGATCGTCACTGTAGTCTTTTCCCATTTAGGCGGCACAGAATTGGCCTTAGATTCCCGCATCCTCTCCATCATACTCTTCCTATCCAATGCCGCAGTACCAGAGCTCCTTAGGCGTCGGAGTAATGAGGAGGACATGAAGAACGAGGACTTTTACTTTGTTTAGCATTTGGTGCCAACATATCGCTTGCTGATCTGAAAACGTAGTATTATATGTTGGTGGCGGTTGACTCCTGACTGTCTCCTATATCCTACCCAGCAGCTAGACTGTGTAATCTTAGCCTTTTTATTTACTGCCTACTATAATTTTTAATGGCAGGGCATATTGCGAAATGTAACTTCAATGATACTGAGACATTTGAAAAACTCCAAACCGCAGGCGTCTGCGATGGGGAACGAACGCGCTATTGTCCTTACCGGGGTGTAACGCATTCACCACCACACCGTGCCGGTCCTTCGTTTCGTCTATCTCTCAGCTAGTTCTATCGACTACTGCCATCAGCGATCTTCCGTCAACGGCATTGATCTGCGGAGCCCAAAGCATTATCTTAGTTGAGTGTGTGATGTTTTCCGAAGTGACACGTGGAACAAAATTCGAGTAAACGCCGACACACCCATCCTCGCGTCTTTGAATAGACGCAGAATATTGTACGTTAAATTGTTAAGTGGAATGAAGGAGTCCTTTTGCTGGAGCGACAGGCGTCTCATAGAAGAATAGGATCACTTTTAGTTTGCGATTAAAGAGTTATCTGCCACCTTGATAGACAATTCGTTGCCCCGTGACCAGCCAGTGACATGTCTTTCGGTCAAAGAGTTTCGTTTTTTTGTTCGTATTTTAACCTGTTCACGCTCACTTTTCAATGGAGTGCAATCGGAGTACGCGTTGAAATGAAGTGGTATGGTCCGTGAAGCCGCGCAGGAGCATCACTCATTGGGTTCTTGCAATTGTGGGTCTTTCGGTTCACTCACATATTTTTCGTTTCTCCCTAACTTCCATGTTCTCGTTGTGTTTTTCTTTGCGTATTTTCATGTTTTTGGAGACCTCGTGTGCGCGATCGAACTGTGTGTTGGAGAGAAATTCGTCCATTATCTAGCACAATTTTATCGAATTTCCATATGGCTTTGTATTTTAGTTGAAGTGCATTTTTGTGCGTTTTCATGTTTTTCATATCCACCAAGTTCCATTCCGCCGTCCGAATATTCTTATAATACGACAGCGCGTCATTTTAGCGCCGTTGAGATGCGCATTGAAATCAAGACGATTGGTCCGAACCATACAGCGTCGCATATATTGAGATCGTTGTGCACTTTCGCCAAAGATTTCATAAAATGACTGAGATCGTACTTCTGTCGTAGTAACGATCATGTTTGCACTTTTAAGTTGATTTACGAAGGCCTATAGTTCGAAGGATGTGGTTACCGAATGCTTGCGTAAATTACTCTAATAATTGAAGGCAAAGATGCACAAGAGTATAGTGGGAATGTCTATATGCCTAGTTCAAAGCGTCTTTTCACTTCATTCTCTTTAGAACTATTTAGCCATTTTTGAAATAAATAGTGACCTCAAGCCTCAAAATTTCTAGTTCCCACTATTGTGTCCCTTTGGAGAGATTTCTTATCACTGGTTATGTTTCAGAGCATAGAAGATATACATGCCGCAATGTCGGACCAGCGAACTGGGTTAGCTTCTGCTTTTGTCATTGAATACCTAGTGGTCCTACTTGGACTAGATCTGTTCAGGTTGACTATCCGAAGGTGGATCGTAACGCAGGTTGAAATAACATAAGCAATGGCAACAATGGCAACGTTATCCTATCTCAAACAATTCAAAAGAGCTCGTTTTCTTCTCTAGAATACGAAGATGTGGAGGAGCGTGCTCACCTAATGTGCTGATACTTTGGAGTGATATTTCTTAGGACTATGGCCTTTATTTCACTTGAAGTGAACTTTTATATAGTGCTGTGGTTTGTGAAGAACCTGGTATTTCTCGAGTTTACTGCGTCATCGATTACGGAAGTGAAGTAATAATTAACGTTGATTGCTCACAAATACTGTTTTTATCTCCGTAAGTTGTTTCGCCAATTAATGCGATGAGGAGATTTACCAGGATACAGTGCTGCAATTCAAAGTTCGGTTTGTTTTCCAGGTAGGCCTGTCAAGGTGTATTGTTCTTGAAGGTTAGGTATCTCCACTTTGTGGTGGTCCATCTATGTGTAAATTCCGAAGCGACTCTGCTGCAGAAGGCAACATCTCGATCAGTGGCAATGTTGTTGAATCAGAAGAAATGGTGATTTGTCTGTAACCCAAGACTAATTCTTGAAGGCTTTTTCCCTTTTCTTGAAATAATCAAGTCGGTCATACATATAACCAGCTGGTTCGCACTATGTGCAATGGAACCACTCGAATTTTGGCAAATTTTTCTCGTCATGCGCTATCGACCGGACACCTGCGAGTATCTTTCCATTATGCACAAAGTCCATTGTTTTGCCATAACACGATGGTTGGTTACAGTTTCAGCACCTCCATTTAAGCAAGGAGTGGAATGTGTTCGTCTTTGACTTAGTTCTGTCACTTATAGCATCAAATAATGTGGCTGTTCACTAGAGAATAAAATGAGGAAATCTTGAATTATAATAGACGTTACTTAGAGTACTTGTACTGTTTGCTTTTCTACTGATCGTTGACTGATTCTAGTTAGCGCTAGAACAGTCTTCATCTTTCGCCGTGGTTATTTCAATGGCTTAGGACGCTAACGATGAACTCTAATCTTTATAGTTAGTTAATGGTCCACCTATTTTACTTGTGCAATCCTGTGAATGCCACTCTTTTTAGCTGTTGTCGAGCAGTTACCGTTGGCACACATCACATTCCCAACCCAGGTGATATTCGATATCAGCATCACCCTTGATTTCTTCGGTCATCGATGTAGGTTCGAACTTCGGATTCGTTCTCCCATCTATGCTTTGCTGGCTACCTCTAGTATCACTTTTCCAATACCGCGTTTTGTAACTCTCAATAGTTTTTGTTAATATTTGCGTCCTTCCCCGATTTCCAAAGAACACAGCAAAGGTGGACCAACGGTGAACTCCAAGTTTCCAGTTAAGAGCAGTTTCCACTTGATTTCGTGTGATAGCTAAAGTGTATTTCCTAATTTCATCCAATGTAGATAGTGGGTAGCATGCATCGATGTCAATGCATGCTATCCACTTTGCCTCACATTCCGTGCAGTTGGACCATGCAAAGATCAGGCTTTGTCTCCCAAAAAATGCCAATTATAGTTTAACATGACTAGTAGCAGGGCGCATGTGGCACAGTGGTTGGAGGCGCAACTGCGACACACTCCTGGAGTTGATTCCAGCGCCCATTGCCCCACCAACCTTCTATCCTTCCGGGGTCGGTAAATTGGTACCAGACTTTCCAGGGAGGATAGCAGCACTGGCTCTATACATCGGTAGGCCACCGTGAGTCATTGTAAAGGCCAGATATGTATTCAATCACTTACCTCCAACGATACTTAGTGAAGTCGAATGCATAGCGCATCTCTCAGGGATTGATCAACGCCGAGAGCTTTATCATTAGTACTGAAGAATTCACCCTCCGGATTTCGAATTTCGAGCAAGACTATTTCAATTTTTTTCAGTTCGATCAATTTGAATCTATTTCAATTTTTTTCAGTCCGATCAATTTCAAATCCGAAATTTTTTCCCAATTTCTAAATTCCAATTTCCCGGTGAACGACAGTTTCCACTTGGTTTCGTGTGATAGCCGGAATGTACTTCCATGTCTTTTTCATTTTCTCGATATCCACCGATTCCATTCTACCGTTCAAAACGGCTTTTTGCACATATAGGTGAGAATACCCATCCATAAACCCCAGTATAAAATGTGTGTTCGACAATTCATCCTTTAACTATAAAGGCTCGTGAAGGTGTTTTTCGATCAAAAAGGGATATGCCTACGAGGAATTACCGAAGGAGAAGTAGTTTGGTCAACCATGTCCACTAAATAGCTGTTGCAATACCAAAGGTGTTCCCACTTAATGACCGCGGCCAGTATCTCGTGGCTGGCCCATGGGACGGAATGTCTTCGGAGTTCACAAGAGGTGCGCGTTGAACTCAAGATTTGCGGTTCACAACTTGTAGCGTACGTACATATTCAAATCAATGCGCTTGATTGTGAAAGCTGTTATAGCTAATCAGGTCGTCCGTTGCTGTGCTTAATGCTTGCTAACGGGCAGTCCGTTGCTCTTTCAGCGTGCTGAACCATGTCTCCGAGGTGAGATTTCCTCTTTATCCGTAGTTAGGTCCAGTGGCTATCACTGACGTTTAGAATTCTGATTACTGAAGGAATGCACCGTGTGTCGATATTTATCCGAGAAGCAAAGACATACGGCTACCCTGATTCTCTGTTCTCTTTTGTCGTCACTGACTGCTCGATGTAAGTTCTTTCGTCCTACAATCTGTTTTTCTTCTTATTTTTCTTGAAATTACGGGTGCTCGTTCCAGAATCTTTTATTTCTTTGTCATCCAACAATTTCTTTTACTGAGTACTCTTCTTTCATGATAAAACCATATCACTTTCTTTTCGCGTTTTATGAATCTTTTTTTTCTCAAGCGTACTTTACTGTCATAATAAAAGATAAAGCTCTCGGCGTTGATCAATCCCTGAGGGGTGTGCTATGCATCCCACTTCATTGAGCATCGTTTGGAGGTGACTGAATGCATATCTGGCCTTTGCAATGACTAGCGGTGGGCTATCGATGCATCGAACCAGTGCTGCTATCCTCCTAGACACATTTGGCATCAATTTGCCGACCCAGGAGGGTTGGAAGGCTTGGTGGGCCATGGGCGCAGGGAGCGATTCTACGTGTGTGTTGCAGGGAGCCTCCATCCACCCTGTATTTCACTGTTTTTGGGGGAAATTATAAAGCTTTCATTCATGGACAAGATTAGCTTTGCTATTGGTCTTCTATGGGGCCGTGTGTAGCACAGTGGTTAGAAGTGCTGTGCGGGGCATATGGCGTTATCCTCTGATCTCCGTGTACTAAACCCTCCATCCTTACGTGATCGATATACTGGTGCCAAACTTTTGCTTCTAGGATAACAGCAATGACTTAATACGTCGGTAGACTCCAGCATATAATTGTATAGATTAGGTATGCATTCGATTACTTTTTGATACTGCAACTGGAGTCGAGTTCATGACCCTGTCATCCATAGGGTTTTCAGTTGTGCTTCTGAACGATGACTATTGCCTACTGATTAAATTCTATAGTGCAGCTGCGACAGAAGTGAAAAATCAGCTGTGCCATCGTTAAACAAAATTTGTCTTCTCCTGGAAAGCAGCGTCGTTGCGTGTAGCGTCGCAATCCTCATCTACGGTAGCAGTTTATTGTCATGTCATAGGTGAGTATTATTATTCTTCACATTCTTAGTGCAACTTTCTTTTGCTTCTAATAGAATGCATTCGGTGTTAACTCACAGAAACGTCGATTGCCATCCTTCTGTACTGACTCTGCCCTTATTTTGCCAATCACTCAATGTCATGTCCGAAGTTGTTTAGGTTTCAGAAGACTTCTTTTCCTTGCAGCAGTTATTTAGAGTTTTTTCTTTAACTCCACACAAACTTGCTTACTGTTCGGTAATCATCGCGTGAGATCTCGTATTTATCTAAGCGCAGTCGGTCGTTATAAAGACGAGTTTTGTGACGTTCTAAAGGTGATGTGTCGCTCACCCAAATTTCTACACAGATGTGAATTTGTCTATGTTTACTTAATTGGACACTTGGATGGACCACCTTTACTGGTTGTTCAGCGCAATTTCCACTTTTTCGGAGTTTTGTTTGTTTAACCATTGTGGTTCCCTGGAGTCCCGAGGTCGTCTGCTTTAACTCGTCGCCACCACTGGCAGTCGCCGCCTTTGTGGTCCATAGTGAGATTTGCTACCATGCGAATATGTTGATAGAAGGACGGCGGTGGATCCTGGTTTAGGTGGATTTTTTAGGTTTGAAAATCGTTTCATCTCACCCTTTATGTTATCCCATGGTTGGATGTGCTCTATGAAACTTCTTGTTGGCACTGATCATATGTAGACGTAGCTCCAAACGCGTTATTTTTTGTCGAGAACATCAGATTGAGCGTTTTTTCTTTGATAGCTGTAATGAAAAGGTGTTGGCACAGTCATCAGCCAACTCCCATTCATCTACTTTTTTTGTATTCAGCACTGTGACTACAGTAATGTGCGGTTGTGTTACATTGATGACACGACTGGTCTACGAACCATTAGCGCACAGGATCTGCTTGTTGAATAAGGTGTGTTGCACCCAAAGCCGGAGGTAATGAGCATTGCGACGAGTTCGTATCGCACCCACTGACAAGTAGCTCGATCTTCTTACACGTTCGCAATGTGGTAGGTTGTAGAGACCCTTCTTAAATGATGTGAGTATGAATTGAGCGGTGAATTATGGTTATATTTTTCGAATCCTCATTACGTGATTGACGTGAATGTTGCAGATCAAAGTGAAAGATCCACATGACGGATTCAGTGACTGCCGTTTAAGAAAAGACGGTTTTGGACTAGTACGTGCTTCTTCCTGATCTAAATATAACGCGTCAAAAAGATCGCATAAACTTCTATAAGGACAGTTCACGGCATTCAGAATACCGCGTCATTGATGATTGCGTTTGGTCGATGCATTTCCCGACATCGATCTATTGTTACGTTTTGATCCAGGCAATTTGTTTCCACTACCCATTAGGGGCTCTAGCAATAGACATTTTAGCTCAACATTCAGGAACGAGACGAAAACGATGGCTGAATAGTTTACAAGTTCATAAAAAGTGTAATGAAGAGGATGGGAAACATCCGGCACCGCATTCTTCTCTTGACCCCTTTGTTTGATCCGTTTTAGTGTATGTTTTAAAAATGTGGAAGTCGCGCAAGGAAAATAAAATATTATTCAGTGCTGCTTAAAAAGCGAGTGTCTTCTAGCCCTCTTGCTGTGTGTACATCACAGTTGGAAACTCAACATGATGAGTGACTTTGAAGCAATTTTGCACAGCATGAAAAGCGCATCCTGGAGTGCTTAGAACCTCATCGTGTGTGTATTGAAGAGAACCAGGGTTATCCAGATCCTTTCCAACAATGTAGAGTCGATTTTTCCTTCTCTAAAATGCACCTTTATCTAAGGAAGTGTTTCACCTTAACGGTGCCATCAGCAAACGCCCGTCAGCGGGATTAATCTGGGAAGGAAAAATCGACGTTGAACCCGTCTAGGTTGAGGCTTTAGTCGAAATCACAATGTTTAACTCTTCTACTACCTACTATCGTTCACGGCGGTTATTATGTGAATTACAACCACATTGATGCCATGATTCACGAAGGTGACTCACAACAGTTTCTGTGCTATGAAACGGCTTTTGAATTAATATTTTACCGAAAACTCTATGAAATCTGGTGTTTGTTGCAGTCGGTCACATTTTGTTCGATGCCTAAAACCGAACGACGACCGTCATCCGGCTAGTGTCGAGAAGACATCGTTGGCTCGTCAACTGGATGCTTCCTCTGCCCTGGAGACGCTCAGTTTCTGAGAAATAGGATCTCCATAACGAATTGCATTTAAGCGATTCACAATGATGAATTTTAGTGTTGCTATGATCCGTCGATCAAAAACGAATGGATTGGCCAAACAGTGGGTTCTTCGAGCGAATCGCTCATACGCCTCTTCTTAGTTATGTGATTGGATACGTCATTGAATCTTAAATTAATATCATATGAGTTTTTTATTTCTAACCTTATGGCTGATTCTTAACGATTGCCTTGGCCTGTCGTCTATCGTATTGGCATCCTGGTTTGTCTATTTGTTCATCCTCGGCTAACTTTGCGTGCATCGTTGCTTTGATTTTTTTTTCAGAAACAAAACCATTTTTTAACAGAACTCCTATAATTCGAAGATTTCCCCATGCTGTTTACGATTTTGACCAATCGATTTCAAGAATGATAAAGTTGAATCAAACAAGTTCCTATTTCAATATTTTCTTTGTAAGAAAATGTTCAACACGTTCTCCTTCTTCTCTCTCTCTCTCTCTCTCTCTCTCTCTCTCTCTCTCTCTCTCTCTCTCTCTCTCTCTCTCTCTCTCTCTCTCTCTCTCTCTCTCTCTCTCTCTCTCTCTCTCTCTCTCTCTCTCTCTCTCTCTCTCTCTCTCTCTCTCTCTCTCTCTCTCTCTCTCTCTCTCTCTTATCGTTCTTACGACCATGTCGAATTCGATTAATTAAAACTCACTCAACAGCTGGAAAGCTTTTTCTTGTCGCGAAAAAGCAAGGAGTAGTGTTTTCCAAACCAGTAAATATTACTCAGAGATGGACACGATAGGTGAATCTCCACCCAACATTCTCCACCAATTCACATGAGAACGCCGTAGCCCAGCTATCTCCAAGATTGCAAGAAGAATCGACTCGACCAGCATTATACGACATTCATGAAGATGACGAAGTCCTGAAGCAACAGCTGAAGGAGCACGCGAGATATTCGGAGGCCATTGTGGACGATGAATGATAGAGAAAACGCATCGAATGCAAGAAGTGCTGGGATCCGCGCAGTAGATGCGATGACGGGTCATGTAAAATGTGATAAAATAAAGTCATCATCCAATAGTGTCACGTCACTAACTTCTAGCTTCGCATGTTTTTTGTGATCTCGATTTTCTCCTTTATTTTCACTTGCCTGTTCCATTTGACATTTAAAATCTCTCTTCTTCAAAAGCAGGTCGAAATCCTCGTTAATGTTCTTGATGGGCGATGCACCGTTTTTTCGAATGATATTCGAATTGGTAAGTGATCTTTAATGAGTTTTTTTATTTCCACTTTTGTATTTTATTCATGTGGATATATTATAACGTTTCAAAGTATCAGCTATGTGAAATGCAACTA